>JAJSRW010000692.1:0-37139 GCA_022414725.1 Microglena sp. YARC | reverse complement strand
GTTGTGGGATATACTCTCAAGAAGAATGATATGTTGCAGTTACATGACACCGAAAGTCTGAAACCGCTGTGCTGGCCATCTCTGCTCGCAGTATGTTGTGAAAATCTGTTCTCAGAAGATAGCGGATATGTTGCATGTTACATGAACCGGCTGACCCTGCTAGGCCAGTATCTGTGCTTCCGTTGGTGTGAAAACTTCTTCAAGAAGATGATATGTTGCCAGTTTCATTGAAAAACCCTGAACCCTGGCTGGCCATTCTGCTCCGTTTGTTGTGAAAGCTTCGCTCAAGAGAATGGATATGGATTTCACGTTACATGAACCCCGAATACAGCCTCTCTGGGGGCCATTCTGTCTGCGCGTAGGTTGTGAGAGCGATTCTTCAGGGAGAAGAATTGGAAATAGAGTGGATTGGGGACATTGAACCCTGAAGACCCTGGGCCTGCCATATGCGTGCTTGCCGTAGTTGTGAAACACTTCTCACAAGAAGATGATATGTTGCAGGTTGACAGGGATAACACCTGGGACACCCTGGCTGGCCATTCTGCTTCCCGGGTGATAGTGTGGAAACTATCTCAAGAAGATTAGAGGGTGTTTGCAGTTTGACCAAGTGAACGCCTGAACCGCTGGCTGGCCCATTCTGCATTGCCGTATGTTGGTTGAAACTGATTTCTCGCAGAGAAGATGAGATATTGACAGAGTTAGAGTGTAACCGCATGGAGAACCCTGGAGCTGGCCATTCACTGGCTCCAGTATGTTTAGAATAGAGAACGTTCTGAAGATAGAAAAGATAAATATGTTGCAGTGTGTACAATGAATCCTGAACCCTGGCTGGCAATGTAGTGGGTGTGAGGAGGCGGTATGTTGGTGATAAACTGTCTCAGAGAGGAAGATATCTGAAATGTTGCAGTTACATGAACCCTGAACCCTGGCTGGCCCATTCTGCTCCGTATGTTGTGAAATTCTCGCGCAAGGAATGAAATTGAAGTAAATTGCGTTACAATGAACCTGCCGCGAACCGCGGCTGGCCATTCTGTCTCCGGTAATGTTGTAGAAACTTCGTCAAGAAGAATGATATGTTTGCAGTTACAATGAACATCGATCCGGGAATGAACCCTGGCTGGCCATTTCTCTCCGTAATGGTTGTGAGAACTGTCTCAAGAAGAATGATATAGTTGCACGTTACATTGAACCCTGAACCCTGGCTTGGAGCCATTCTGCTGCCGTATGTTTGGTGAAAGCTATTCAGAGGGATGCATAAATTTGCAGTTACATGCAATCCCTGAACCCTGGCTGGTCGCATTCGCTCCGTATGGTGTGTGACACTCGCTTCTCAGAAGGAGTGAATATGGTAAATGCGCAAGAGTTTACATGAACCTCCGAACCCTGGGCTGGCCAGGGGCTGGGCTTATACAGGATCCGTATGTTGTGAAACTGATCTCACAAAGAACGATGATAGATGTGAGCAGTTCACATGAACCCTGAACACCCTGGCTGGCCAGTAGATGCATAGCTCCGTAGTAGAAGTTGTTGAAACTTCTCAAGAGGTATGATATCGGCGCACAGTTACATGAACCCTGAAAACCCTGGCGTGGCACCATGACCCTGAATGCATCTCGCCGTATGTTATGTGAAACTTCTCAAGAAGATGATATGCAGTTGGCACATTCCTGTCGCGGTTGAAACTTCTCAGAAGATGATATGTTGCAGTTATGAACCCTGAACCTGGCTGGCCATTCTGCTCGTATGGTTGTGAAAACTTCTCAAGAAGATGATATGTTGCAGTTACCATGAACCCTGCAACCCTGGCTGGCCATTCTGCTCCGTATGTTTGGAAACTTTCTCAAGCAGAGATATGTTGACAGTTACATGAACCCTGAACCCTGGCTGGCATTCTGCTCCGTATGTTGTGAAACTTCTCAAGAAGATGAATATGTTGCAGTTACATTGACCCCTGAACCCGGCTGGCCATTCTTGCTCCGTAATTTGTGAAACTTTCTCAAGAAGATGATATTTGCAGTTACAGGTTTTACCACTGAACCCTTGGAACATCTGCTGGCATTTCGCGGGTATGTTGTGAAACTTCTCAAGGGAAGATTGATTATGAGTTGCTGGCCAGTTTTACATGAACCTAGATGAGTGAGAAGAGCTGGAAACCATTCTGCTCCGTGAAACTAATACTGTTGCAGTCAAAACTTCTTGTGAAACTTCTCAAGAAGATGATATTTGCAGTTACATGAAGAAGATGATTCTGCTCCACGTATGTTGCTGTTCTAGTTTACATGAACCTGACACCCCTGCAGGACCCTGCTGGGCGCTGCCCGTATGTTGTGAAGCTTCTCAAGAAGATGATATGTTGGCAGTTACTATGAACTCCGGAAACCCTGGCTGGCCATTCTGCTCCGTATGTGTGAAACTTCTCAAGAAGAATGAACTATGTTGCAAGCTTACATGAACACCGAGGAACCCTGGCTGGCCTTCTGGCTCCGTATGTTGTGAAACTTCTAAGAAGATGATATGTTGGTTAAGTGAACCCTGAAACCCTGGTGGCCATATCCTGGCGTTGGTCGAAACATTCTCAAGAACATGATATGCTTGCACGGTTACATACCGGCATTCTGCTCTGTATGTTGTGTAACTTCTCAAGAAGATGAGATATCTGTATGTTGTGAAACTTCCTGTTACTACATGAACCCTGAACCTGGTGGCCATTCTGCTCCGTATGTTGTGAAACTTCTCAAGAAGATGATATGTTGCAGTTAACATGAACCCTGAACCCTGGCTGCCATTCTGCTCCGTATGTTGTGAAACTTCTCAAGAAGATGATATGTTGCAGTTACATGAACCTAGAACCCTGGCTGGCCATTCTGCTCCGTTATGTTTTGAATACTTCCTCAAGACAAGAGAATGTTGCAGTTACATTGAACCCTGGCGGCCATTCTGCTCCGTATGTTGCTGAAACTATCTAAAGACAATAAATGTTGCAGTTTACATGAACCCTGAACCCTGGCTGGCCATTCTGGCTCCGTATGTTGTGAAACTTCTCTTGATATGTTGCAAGAAGTTACATGAACCTACGAACCCTGGCTGGGCTGTTGCACTTACATGCGAAGCCGTATGTTGTGTGATACTCTCTCACCAGAAGAACCCTTCTCCAGTTACATGAACCCTGAACCTTTGGCCGGCATTCTGCTCCGTATGTTGTGAAACGTATGTTGTGAAGACCTTCTCACGAAGATGATATGTTTGCAAGTTCTGAACCATGTGTGGGCCATTGGCCTCTCTGCTCTGCCCGTATGTTGTGAAACTTTCAAGAAGGAATGAAAATGTTGCAGTTACAAATGAACCCCGAACCGCTTGGCTGGCCATTCTGCTCCGTATGTTCTGCTTCCGATGAAACTTTTTCATGGGCCAGTTTACACCCTAATGAATATGTGCAGTTACATGAACCCTGAACCCTGGCTGGCTGCTCCTGTATGTATGTTTGCTTTGAACTCTCATATTTGCCAAGTTTGTGAAATTTCTCAAGAAGGAAATGCTTGGCAGTTTACATGAAACCCCGAACCTGGCTGGCCATCTGCTCGCGTATGTTGTTGAAACTTCTCAGAAGATTGATATGTTGCAGTTACATGAACCTGAACCCTGGCTGGCATTCCTGCTCCTGTTAATGTTGTGAAACTTCTCAAGCAAGATGATATGTTGCCAGTTACATGAAACCTACCCTCGGCTGGCCATTCTGCTCCGTATGTTTGGTGATAAACTTCTTCAAAGAAGAATGAACTATGGTTGCACAGTTACATTGCGAACCTCCGGAACGTGCTGGCTGGCATAATTGCTGGCTCTCGGCGTATGTGTTGAAACTTCTCAAGAAGATGATATGTTGCAAGTTACGATGGAATACTGAAACCATTGGAAGACAAATGGTGGCTGGCCATTTCTTCGTATGGTGTAGTGAAAGCGCTTGGTCAAGAAGATGATATGTGTGGCAGTACGATGGTGAACCCGATGAAGAGCGAGGTCTGCCATTCTGCTCGTATGAGAGTTGGAAGTTTAACTCTCAAAGAAGGGATGATATGTTGCGTTACATAATCTGCTGTAATGTTGTGAAACTTTCAAGAAGATATCATGTTGTCAGTTACATGAACCGAACCCTGGCTGGTGCTCGTATGTTTGTGAAACTTCTCATATGTTGCAGTTACATGAACCCTGAACCCTGGCTGGCACATGGCTCTGTATTGTGTGTAAGAAAGAGAGATGATATGTTGCAGTTACATGAACCCTGACCTGGCTGGCATTCGCTCGTATGTTGTGAAACTTCTCAAAGAAGATGAATAGGTTACCATGTGAACCTGGCTGGCCATTCTGCTCCGTATTTATGTGAAACTTCTCAAGAAGATGAATATGTTGCAGTTAACTGAATGACTCTGATGTTGCAGTTCCTGGCTGGCCATTCTGCTCCGATATGTTGTGAAACTTCTCAAGAAGGATGATATGTTGCCAGTTACATAACCCGAACCCTGGCTGGCCATTTGCTCCGTATGTTTGTGAAAACTCTCAAGAAGCATGATATGTTGCAGTTACATGAACCCTTGCAAACCTGGCTGGCCATTCTCTGCTCCGTATGTTGTGAACTTCTCAAGAAGATGATATGTTGCAGTTACATGAACCCTGAACCTGGCTGGCCATTCTGTCTCCGTATGTTGTGAAACTTCTCAAGAAGATGATATGTTTGGCAGGTTACATGAACCCTGAACCTGGCTGGCCATTTCTGCTCCGTATGTTGTGAAACTTCTCAAAGAAGATGATATGTTGCACGTTACATGAACCCTGAACCCTGGCTGGCCATTCTGCTCCGTATGTTGTGAAAACTTTCAAGAAGATGATATGTTGCAGTTACATGAGACCCTGAACCCTGGCTGGCCATTCTGCTCCGTGATGTTTGTGAAACTTCTCAGAAGATTGATATGTCTGCAGTTACATGAACCCGAACCCCTGGCTGGAACATATACTTCCATTCTGACTCTGGCGTATTTCTGCTCTTCTGTGTCGGTGAAACTTCTCAAAGAAGAATGGTTACATATGTAGGCTGCAGTTAACATGAAACCTCCTTGTAGTTACCCATTTTTTGAAACTCCCTGGGCTGATGCCACTTTTCTGCTCCGTATGTTGTGAAACTTCTCAGAAGATGAGTTATGTTGCAGTTACACATGAAACCCTTGAACCCTGGCTGGCCATTCTGCTCCGTATGTTGTGAAACTTCTCAAGAAGATGATATGTTGCAGTTACATGAACCCTGAACCCTGGCTGGCCATTCTGCTCGTATGTTGTGAAACTTCTCAAGAAGATGATATGTTGCAGTTACATGAACCCTGAACCTGGCTGGCCATTCTGCTCCGTATGTTGTGAAACTTCTCAAGAAGATGATATGTTGGCAGTTACATGAACCCGAACCCTGGCTGGCCATTCTGCTCCGGTATGTTGTGAACTTCTCAAGAAGATGATATGTTGCAGTTACATGAACCCTGAACCCTGGCTGGCCATTCTGCTCCGTATGTTGTGAAACTTCTCAAGAAGATGATATGTTGCAGTTACATGAACCCGAACCCTGGCTGGCCATTTCTGCTCCGTATGTTGTGAAACTTCTCAAGAAGATGATATGTTGGCAGTTACATGAACCCTGAACCCTGGCTGGCCATTCTGCTCCGTATGTTGTGAAACTTCTCGAAGAAGATGATATGTTGCAGTTACATGAACCCCTGAACCCTGGCTGGCCATTCTGCTCCGTATGTTGTGAAACTTCTCAAAGAAGATGATATGTTGCAGTTACATGAACCCTGAACCCTGGCTGGCCATTCTGCTCCGTATGTTGTGAAACTTCTCAAGAAGATGATATGTTGCAGTTACATGAACCCTGAACCCTGGCTGCCATTCTGCTCCGTATGTTGTGAAACTTCTCAAGAAGATGATATGTTGCAGTTACATGAACCCTGAACCCTGGCTGGCCATTCTGCTCCGTATGTTGTGAAACTTCTCAAGAAGATGATATGTTGCAGTTACATGAACCCTGAACCCTGGCTGGCCATTCTGCTCCGTATGTTGTGAAACTTCTCAAGAAGATGATATGTTGCAGTTACATGAACCCTGAACCCTGGCTGGCCATTCTGCTCCGTATGTTGTGAAACTTCTCAAGAAGATGATATGTTGCAGTTACATGAACCCTGAACCCTGGCTGGCCATTCTGCTCCGTATGTTGTGAAACTTCTCAAGAAGATGATATGTTGCAGTTACATGAACCCTGAACCCTGGCTGGCCATTCTGCTCCGTATGTTGTGAAACTTCTCAAGAAGATGATATGTTGCAGTTACATGAACCCTGAACCCTGGCTGGCCATTCTGCTCCGTATGTTGTGAAACTTCTCAAGAAGATGATATGTTGCAGTTACATGAACCCTGAACCCTGGCTGGCCATTCTGCTCCGTATGTTGTGAAACTTCTCAAGAAGATGATATGTTGCAGTTACATGAACCCTGAACCCTGGCTGGCCATTCTGCTCCGTATGTTGTGAAACTTCTCAAGAAGATGATATGTTGCAGTTACATGAACCCTGAACCCTGGCTGGCCATTCTGCTCCGTATGTTGTGAAACTTCTCAAGAAGATTGATATGTTGCAGTTACATGAACCCTGAACCCTGGCTGGCCATTCTGCTCCGTATGTTGTGAAACTTCTCAAGAAGATGATATGTTGCAGTTACATGAACCCTGAACCCTGGCTGGCCATTCTGCTCCGTATGTTGTGAAACTTCTCAAGAAGATGAATATGTTTGGCAGTTAACCCTGAAACCCTGGCTGGCCATTCTGCTCCGTATGTTGTGAAACTTCTCAAGAAGATGATATGTTGCAGTTACATGAACCCTGAACCCTGGCTGGCCATTCTGCTCCGTATGTTGTGAAACTTCTCAAGAAGATGATATGTTGCAGTTACATGAACCCTGAACCCTGGCTGGCCATTCTGCTCCGTATGTTGTGAAACTTCTCAGAAGATGATATGTTGCAGTTACATGAACCCTGAACCCTGGCTGGCCATTCTGCTCCGTATGTTGTGAAACTTCTCAAGAAGATGATATGTTGCAGTTACATGAACCCTGAACCTCCTGGCTGGCCATTCTGCTCCGTATGTTGTGAAACTTCTCAAGAAGATGATATGTTGCAGTTACATGAACCCTGAACCCTGGCTGGCCATTCTGCTCCGTATGTTTTGTGAAACTTCTCAAGAAGATGATATGTTGCAGCTACATGAACCCTGAACCCTGGCTGGCCATTCTGTTCCGTATGTTGTGAAACTTCTCCAGATCTGTGGGGTGTGTGGTTGTGGTTGTGGGGGGGGGGGGGGGGGGGGGGGGGTAGATGTGGTTGTGTGGTAGTGTGTGTGTATGTTGTGAAACTTCTCAAGATCTGTGTGGTGGGTGGGTGGGTGGTGGGGGTGGGGGGGTTGTGTGGATGTGGTAGTGTGTGTGTATGTTGTGAAACTTCTGAAGAAGATAATCTAGCTATCTCACCAGACAATCAATTATACTATCTCCTTGCATTTTGCCCTTCCAGTCTCAGACGTCACAAATAATGCTGGAGTCTCAACCGGTGTTTGCTGCTCTGAATCTCTCACCAACAGCCTCCTTTCAGCCCAATGGAGACAGCTCGCCAGCAGGAGGATCAAAGGTGATGACGGAAGAGAAGAATAGTTGTTTTTGTTGTTGTTGTTGTTTCTTGTTAGCCCTGCCTCGCCCTGACCTGACCTGACCACCCCTGACTGCCTGCCCTCCCCTGCCTTCACCGCACTGTGCGTCACTGCACTGCCTTTTCTCGCCTTGCGGCCTCTCGTCTTGCCTTTTGCTGCTCTCTCACCCTATCAGATCACTCAATTCAATGCACGCCCTTGACCCCCCTCCTATACCCTGATCTGACCCCACCTGACCCGGCCACCCCTGACTACCTGCCCTCCCATGCCTGCACTGTTTTGCCTTGTATCCTTTCGTCTTGTCTTGCCAAGTCTTGCCTTGCCTTGTCTTGCCTTGCCTTTCCTTGCCTTGTCTTGTCTTACCTTGCCTTGTCTTACCTTGCCTTGCCTTGCCTCGTCTTGCATTGCTGCTCTCACACCCTATCAGATCACTCAATCCAATGCACGCCCCTGCTCCCCCTCCCAAATCCTGACCTTCTCAGGCTATCTATGAGTTGAGACACTATCAGCTCCACCCTGGCTATGAAGGAGTTCCCAAGCTGGTGAAGGCCTTTGAGAAGGGGTGAGCTGAAGCAAGCACATGTGTGGGTGTACATGCTACCAACCAATGCATTAGTTTACAAGTGGATGATACAAGGGTATAAGGCATGCTCTTATATATGTGGGTGTGCATGCTACGAACCACTGCATTAGGTTACAAATACATCATACACTTGTATGTTAGGATGTGAGTGCTACAGACCAGTGTATTAGGTTACCAAATGATGATGCAAGGGTGTGTGTGTGGATGTGCATGCCACTAACCAACGAATTAGGTTGCAAGTGGATGATTCACGGGTCTTCGTGGGTGTGCATGCTACGGACCAATGCATTAGGTTACAAATGGAGGATGCAAATGGATGTTTATATATGCATGATGCAAACCTATGCATGCGATTACAAATGTATGTTTAGATAGTGATAATGATATAGTGATATCAAAAGTAATAAGGACGTGTTCAGATCAATGGCACTACAAGTGTAACCATGTCATCAACATACTATGACCACACAGTTACCATGTAATTGCCACGCACTCACCATACAAGGTTGTATACTATGCACTTTTATTTGTGCACTGACACTGCAAGTGTGATGTGGGATTTTGTACAACGTTTCATCAGTAGATGGACAGCATGTGTGATAGCAAATGAATGCATACTGAGTTGTTGGTGTATCATGTGTTTCTGCAGAACAGTTTGACTCATTTGAATTATTTTCTTTGTTGTACATGTGGATGGACCTAGAAAGCTTTGACTTGTCAATTATGTTCTTTATTGCTTTTTTGGTGGATATTGGGATATGGAAACATATTGGGACATGGAAATGGGTGGATATTGAGACATGGAAACATATGGAGACATGGAAATGGGTGGATATTGAGACATGGAAACATATGGAGACATGGAAATGGGTGGATACCGAGACATGGAAACATATGGAGACATGGAAATGGGTGGATATTGGGACATGGAAATGGGTGGATATAGGGACATGGAAATGGGTGGATATTGAGACATGGAAACATATTGAGACATGGAAATGGGTGGATACTGAGACATGGAAACATATGGAGACATGGAAATGGGTGGATATTGGGATATGGAAATGGGTGGATATAGGGACATGGAAATGGGTGGATATTGGGACATGGAAATGGGTGGATATAGGGACATGGAAATGGGTGGATATTGGGACTTGGAAACATATAGTGACATGGAAATGGGTGGATATTGAGACATGGAAACATATGGAGACATGGAAATGGGTGGATATTGGGACTTGGAAACATATTGGGACATGGAAATTATGTAAGGCAGGATGAAGTCGCGAACTTGTAGTGTTCGTTTACTACAGATATTGTATATTCGTATGCTTTGACTAACCTCTTTCGTCTCCTATGGTCTATTTGCTCAGGCTACCCCACAAGGTTAAGTCAGACCCTACGGGTCAGCTTGCCTTCTTTGGCTACTCGGAAGTAGGCATGTTGAATACTGTCATCGAGCTGTGGCGCTATCCCTCGGCGCAAGACTGTATCAAGTGAGTCGATGGTCAAATGTCAAATTGTATCAATCTGTGGGGCAATCCCTCAGCTCAAGGCTGTATCAAGCGATTCAAATGTCAAATGTCTAATTGTATTGATCTGTGGCGCCATCCCTCAGCTCAAGACTGTATCAAGTGAGTCAAATTTCAAAAATTAGATGTCAAATGTCAAATGTCATCGAGCTGTGGCGCTAACCCTCAGCTCAAAACAGTATCAGGTGAGTTAAATTTCAAATTTCGGGTGTCAAATGTCAAATCGTATCGAGCTGTGGTGCTATCCCTAAGCCCAAGTCTGTTTCAAGTAAGTCAAATTTCAAATATCAAATGCCAAATTGTATCGAGCCGTAGCGCTATCCCTCAGCTCAAGACTGTATCAAGTGAGTCAAATGTCAAATGTCAAATTGTATCAATCTGTGGGGCAATCCCTCAGCTCAAGGCTGTATCAAGCGATTCAAATGTCAAATGTCAAATTGTATCAAGCTGTGGTGCTATCCCACAGCTCAAGACTGTATCAAGTGAGTCGAATATCAAAAATCAGATGTCAAATATTAAATGTCAAATGTCATCGAGCTGTGGCGCTATCCCTCAGCTCAAAACAGTATCAGGTGAGTCAAATTTCAAATATCGGGTGTCAAATGTCAAATGCCATCGAGCTGTGGCGCTATCCCTAAGCTCAAGACTGTATCAAGTGTGTCAGATTTCAAATACCAAATGTCAAATGTCATCGAGCTGTAGCGCTATCCGTAAGCTCAAGACTGTATCAAGTGTGTCAAATTTCAAGTATCAAATGCCAAATTTTAAATTTCAAATTGCATCGAGCTGTAGCGCTATCCGTCAGCTCAAGACTAAATCAAGTGGGTCAAATGTCAAACATCAAACCTCAAATGTCATTGAGCTTTAGCGCTATCCCTTAGCTCAAGCTTGTATCAAGTGAGTCAAATGTCAAATGCCATTCAGCTGTAGCGCTATCCCTCAGCTCCAGACTGTATCAAGTGAGTCTGCATTGTATTTAGCAGGATAGCTTGCTACAGCTGTTCCGATCGGGTCTGCGTCAAGGCTAGTGCACCTACTATTTTGTAGGAGTGGCAACGCCATCCGAACTGGATCCTCGGTGTCACTGGTTTGTGTCGGGAGACCCACCTCCTGGGGTGGAATTCCTTTCACAACTTAAAAAAGGCTGATACAGATGACCGCTCGTCGTCGACACAAACCATTGACACCGAGGATTCAGTTCGATTGGCGTTGCCATTCCTACAAAAGAGTAGACGCTCTTAGGGATATGTCACCTACTCCATTTGTCCACTGGACCTCTCATTGCCAACCTGTCACCTACTCCATAGTCTCATACACTTTTTGCAAATAAAATAGTACCATTTACTTCTAACTTCTTACATCTGAGATATTCGCATCAGGGTAATTCAAAGCGCGCGCTTTTAAGCTTTTGAGCGCTGACTTTTTGACCCCCTGTGCGCTTTAAGCGCAGTTTTTTGCAACCCCTTGTGGGCGCTGCAAGCAATTTTTGCGCTATTTGCACTACAAAGCGCAGTTTTTTGTTTTCAAGTGCGCTAAAGCGCTGGCCAATTTGGCCATTTGAAGTACCCTGATTCGCATACGCGTCTAGCTTCTTGCATCTTAGTCATTCTTATACACTTCTTGAATATAAGGTAGTCTCAATTCACTTATATTTTCTCAATCATGCAGGGCCCGACAAGCTGCCAGGTTCGTGCCAGAGTGGCGAGAAACCATTGGTGCAGTCACACCAGGAGTCCAACACTTCAGCTCCTCTTTTATGAAGCCTGTGTCTTTCTCACCATGGAAGTAGCTCGACGCAGGAGGTTATAAAGCAATATATTTAGCTATATAAATCGTTGCCCAGGTCGGGGCCATCCCCAAGGGGGTCATTAATTTGACTGAGTTATTAACTTCAATATTTGTAGTTTTAGACATAACGCCATGTAAATTGTTTTGTTCGGAGATATTTTGATGTTTAACTTCATCATTTAACAGGCCATGACTAGAATTGGACATTATTACGCCTTGGCGGCCTTGCAACTGGGCGTGGAGTTGAAGGAACCTTCCCTTCGGTTGCTCTAGGACAGCCTACCGTGTCATGACTGAAACCAGTCAGAGTAATGTGTCCTTTGTGGATCGGATTTGATTGTTACATAGTTTTCAGTCATCTCTGGGCTGTCCGCCATCTTCGAATGCCACGTCCCCCTTGATCAAACAGAAAACAGGGAGCCGGCTGTGCGGATCAGGCCGTTGGTCGGCCCGATGGCGCCAGACCTATGCGGCGACACCATAGTACGGTTTGTAAAACTCGCCGTTTTTTTGAAATTTCACCTGTAATGCATAATGCGTTAATGCATAACGAACTTACCGACCTTACTCCGCTGGTGGGGGGAGGCTAGTACCCACAAGCCAGATCTCCTCGGGTTTAGGGTATAGGAGATCTGGCTTGTGGGTACTAGCATCCCCCCTCTTACTCCGCTACTCATCTTCTAGGCTAGCCACTGGGCTAAGCCCCAACATTTCAACAGTACTGAAAAGCTAATTCTGCTAGCTTCCATATGCACTACGTTTCTACAGGTTTGGTTGCCCAGAAAGCCAGGGGAGCTGCCTAGAAACTGCTGCTGAAAGCGACACGGAAAAACGCTTTTGCAGTCACCACCGGCAGGGAGTTTCGAAAGTATAGGAGAAGGTAGCTACTCGTAGCCGAATAAAGCTACCAAACATTGAACAACATTTGCGAAGGATCTTGACCTCTACGATGCTGATAACTCATGCCATGCCAACTCTGAGCCAAATGTTTGGGTGGACGGAGAGACAGAGAACGGAGAGACAGAGAACGGAGAGAGACATGGGGGGTCCTGGGGCTTCAGCCCCGGAACCCTAGGGGGTCCAGAGGGGGCTAAAGCTAAAAGCTATGCCGAAGGAATGCCTCAACTCTCAAGACTCAGCCTTGTGAGCGGTGCAAAAGCGAGTGCAAACACGGCAGGGTTTGACATATCTGTATTTTTACAGTCCAGGGATAGCCAAATATCCTGAAGAGACTTGCCTAACCATACAAATAGGAAAGTCAGTTAAAAACAAGTCCTATGCAGCGTCACAAGCGACGCAGAAAATTGGCGGAGTGTGTTGGCAACATAACGAAAGTTGGCAACGGACTGGAGCTGACCGAAGCCAGTTAGTTATGAGACAGTTGGCTGACGTGTCAGGTTTCAATTTTTCGGGCGGACGCACAAACGGACAACGGGGTAACCCTGGGGGCTCCTGCCCCTTGAAGAGGAGGATCTGCCACAAGCAAACAATGTTGAACCGACATATTAGCAACTTCAATCGACGGATGTCACTAGCTATAGCAAGCTGACACCAGCACAGCACAGCAGCAGTAATGTACAGCAGTACCTAAGACATAACACACACACTAATTTCTGAAACTCTTATAAACAGGAATTACGTGAGTACAGTACAGAAATATATAATTAAGTAGATGACTCACAGAAGTCATAACAAAGTTGCAGTAGCCATACAAAATCAATGAGCTTAGGGCTCAAGGCTAATAGGTAGGGATCGGCAAACTGATATCAAATGATATCATGTTATATTATGATATCATGTTACATTATGACATCATATGATGCCGGCAGTCTGCCTAGGCTACAGTTATCATTTACATACGTCATACGATGCAATTTGTATGTCATCATATGATACAGTACTCGCATTTGGTCAAAATCATATCATTTCAAACTCGCCTTTGGTCAATATCATACAATGTCATACTCGCCTTAGGTCAAAATCATATCATATCATACTCGCCTTTGGTCAACACCATGTGCTATCATACTCGCCTTTGGTCAACATCATATGCTATCATACTCGCCTTTGGTCAACATCATATGATATCATACTCGCCTTTGGTCAACATTATATGATATCATACTCACCTTTGGTCAACAGCATATGATATCATATTCGCCTTAGGTCAACATCATATGATATCATTCTCGCCTTGGTCAACATCATATGATATGCCCGTCCCAAGGTATAAGCAGGGTAAAGACTAGTATGATATCATATGATATTGAACTGAGCAGCTTTACGATGGGCCGCTAGTAGCGTGTGCGATTCCTTTATGTTGCTGCTTAGCATTATGTATGGCATCTTCACAGGCACGACTTGCCTGCGCAGCTTTACGATGGGCTGCTAGTAGCGTGTGAAATTCCTTTGCAATACCTCGTTTCACTGCTTCCACATGAGCCAGTACTGTGCAGCAGTACATAAGACATAACACACACCCTATACCTTTGGGTGACCTCGTCTCACTGCTTCCACATGAGCCAGTTGGCTGTGAAGAAGATCAACATGTGCGACATGCAGCAGGACGCTCAGCATCATGTGCACCATCAGCTGCCTCCAGAAGAGGCTTTCCATCCAAACAATCATCAGGAGCAGCATGATGGGGTGCGTTCAACATCATGCGCACCATCAGCTGCCTCCAGAAGAGGCTTTCCATTCAGACTATCAGCAGGAGCAGCATGATGGGGTGTGTTCAACATTATGCGCACCGTGAGCTGCCTCCTGAAGAGGCTTTCCATCCAGACAATCAGCAGGAGCAGCATGATGGGGTGAGTTCAACAGCAGATGCACAATTTCTGTGTGGCTTCCGCGCACTGCCTCCATGACAGCCTGCCCTGCCTGACAATCAGCACGAGCAGCATGCAGCGGAGCATTCAACAAAAGACTCACTGTCTCTGTTTGGCCTCTACGCACTGCCTCCACAAGAGCTTTTCCCTCCTGAGAATCTGCACGTGCAGCATGCTGTGGAGCGTTCAACAACGTACGCACTATTTCGATGTGGCCTCCACGCACTGCCTCAACAAGAGCCTCTCCCTCCTGACAATCAGCACGTGCAGCATGCTGTGGAGCGTTCAACAACATTCGCACTGTCTCTGCCTGGCCTTCACACACTGCCTCCATAAGAGCCTCTCCTCTCTGACAATCAGCATGTGCAGCATGCTGAGGGGCATTCAACAACATAAGGACTATCTCTGTGTAGCCACCACCCACCGCGTCCAACAGAGCCTGCCCGTCCATACAGTCAGCACATGCAGCATGCTCAGGGGCGTTCAACAGCATTCGCACCATCTCTGTGTGGCCTCCACGAGCTGCCCCTGCCAGAGCCTCTCCTTCCTTACAATCAGCATGTGCAGCATGCTCAGGGGCGTCCAACAGCATTCGCACCATCTCTGTGTGGCCTCCACGTGCTGCCTCCACCAGAGCCTGTCCTTCCTGACAATCAGCACATGCAGCATGCTCAGGGGCGGTCAACAGCATTTTCACCATCTCTGTGTGGCCTCCACGTGCTGCCCCCACCAGAGCCTCTCCTTCCTGGCAATCAGCACGTGCAGCATGGTGGGGTGCGTTCAGCAACATCTGCACGATCTCTGAGTTGCCGGCACTGGCAGCCTCCACAAAAGCCTTACCTCCATCACAATCAGCATGTGCAGCATGCTGATGGGCATTCAACAGCATACGCACTATCTCTGTGTGGCCATTCATTACTGCCTCCACAAATGCTATCCCTCCCTCACCATCAGCATGTGCAGCATGCTCATTGGCGTGTAGCAACACATGCACGACTTCCGTGTGGCCTCGGACTGCTGCTAGTAGAAGGGCAAGTCCGACGTTTGAAGCAGTATAGCTGGGTGATGGGAGTTCTTCATGTAGGCCTTGAGCTTGAGTGCTACCCCTGTATGCATCATCCTGAAGCAGATCCCTTCCACTTTCTTTATCTGCTCTGGCAGTACGCTGTGGGGTTTCAAGCAGAATCTGTGCCACGTCTGCACGTCCATGAACAGCTGCCACCAATAAAGCAAGGTTGGAGTCTTCTACTGACTGGGGTCTGGAAGCCAACTCACAAGCCAATCCATGTTTGCTGTGCTCAATGGCGCTACAGAGGGCCTTGTTCATGGCGCCGTGGCGAATCACCATCACCTCGGCAAGGGCAAGGGCAAGGGTGGGGGGCAGGTCAAGGCAGTGTAAGGGAGGAAAGGGAGTGTTACAGTCCAGGGGTAGCCAATTAGGCTGAAGGAACTTATCCCACGTAAGGGGTGAGGGGTGGGAGACAAGGCACTGTGCACACTGTGGGGAATTTGTATGGGAGGTGTGCATGTGTATTGGATGCGTGCATGGGTAGTGTGTAGGGCCATGGCAGGGGTCGGGTTGGAGTTAGTTAGGTGCTGGTTCACTGCCACCCAGTAACCACCATCCCACCACCATCACCTCGGCAAGGTTCTCTGCCACGATAGAATGCCAGGAGCGACAAACAACCGATAAATTGCTACCCGAGGCACCTAGTCGACAGGCGCGCAGCAACACATTAGTGATCACGCCGTCAGGGAGACTTGGATCCCTTCGCATTGTTCAGATTTCTCGAACGTAGGATAACGCAGGCAACTTAGAGGACTTCTCAATTAAGCCAGAGCTTGTGTAAAAGGTCGCTAGCGGGAGCGAGGATCTTGAGGTGTCTTGAGGTGGGATCGAGCTGTCAAGAGGTGTCTTGAGGTGGGGTCGAGGTGTCTCGAGGTGTTGTAGGGGTGGGTCGAGGGGTTTCCTTACAGCTTGTTTCCAACCAGTTGGAGGTCCGGTTGAGCGGCGGTTAAATTCGTTATTTTCGGCGCTAACCGGTGTTTGGTCGGAAACACAAAAAGTTGAGGTCCGGTTAAAGACCAACTGCCCCGGTTGGTTCAACGGCGCACCCCCCCCCACCGTTGAAGAAAGTTGAGGGGCGGTTAAATTCGGTTGTTGCATTAGATCTGGTGACGTCACGAAATTGGCGCGCGCCTCTTAAAAATCATGCTGCTTTGGGAGTGCCGCATCCTTTCTTTCTTTTTCGGACACTCATCATTGATCGCACGGTTTCACCAAGATCGATTCGCAGCAGCAGGGCACCGTCCCTGCCACGCAATTTTCGACTGATCTTCCTGAGGGGCAGGCGCAGGTGCGTGTTCTAGATATGGACCCGCGCCAGCAGGAAGAACTACGCCAATTTGAGGAGCATCGGCTGCAACAGCTGCAACAGCAGCAACAGCAGCAGCAACAGCAAGGAGCGGGATAAACGCTGAAATCAGCGTCTGGATAGCGAGGAAGTGCTGCGCTGCGCATTTGACACGTTGATCCATTTTGAGATGACCTGGCCAGATGCAAAAGACTGCTCAACTGGTGGAATGTTTCCAACCAGTTAAGGGTCCGGTTAGAGGTCGAGTCTAAACCCTCCGAAACACAATCCTTAACCGGACCTCCAAGCTGTTATAACCGCAGTATATTTACTACCCTATTGAAACGCGAGTGGCAATCACGAACTGTACAACTTGATTCTGCGTGCCGCGCACCTCCGAGGTGGAGGTTGTAAGTAAGGTAAGTAAGCTAAGTACACATGTACGATGTGACGGCGGCAGAGATGCGTTTCTAGCTGTCAAATTCAAATTTGAATGTTTCCGTTTCCATTTCCTGTTTCAATCTTGCTCCACCGCCCAGGGATTTCCCCCCCTGTCAAGAAAGCGCCGTATGGAAGAGGGACAAGTGTGAGGGGGGTTTAGGAGATGACGCTGGCAACGTCCGAAACCGACCAATGGACCGGCAGCAGGGAGGCTAAATCTTAGCTGCTGCATGCGCATGGCGCATGCTAGCTCCAGGGACAGGCGCTTGAGAAGTGGGCAAGGGGAGATAGAAACTCGCAACCTCAGGACTTTGAAAAATATCTGCCCAATGATGCGAACAGCTTCCTTGCTTTCTTGCATAATTCTGATGCCGAAGCCTCGTTTTGTGGCGGAGGTGCAGGAGCCTTGTTCTCAGCCTCGTTTCGAACAGTGCCCCCCCCCCCCCCCCCCCCCCCTCCCCCCCCCACACACACACACTTCTACGTCTGAAACTCGATCATGGAGAGGCATCGTTCTCAGCCTCGTTCATAATGGGCAGAGCATACTACGCCTCGCCTCATGACCTTGTTTTTTTCATTACTTTGAATTTGTTTGATAGTATGCGAGTTATGGAGTCACTGGGTGAGGGAGGTGGCGATGGTTAAAAAAAGTATCAGAGCTGGTCGGAGGAGAGAATAAATTGAGCGCAGGTGCGCAGAATTGTGCAAGAAAGAAAGGAAGCTGTTCGCATCATTTGATTGGGCAGATAGTTGTCGAAGTTCCGAGGTTGCGAATATCTCTTTCCTTGCTCCCCCCTTCACAAGCGCCTGCGCCTGGAGCTAGCATGCGCATGCGGCAGCTAGGATTGCTTAGATTCGCTGCTGCCGGTCCATTGGTTTCGGACGTTGCCAGCGTCATCTTCTAAACCCCTCTCACACTTGTCCCTCTTCCATACTGCGCTTCGTCCATACGGCGCTTTCTTGACAGGGGGACATTTCTGCCGGGTCTGGAGTGTACGTTTAGAGTGACCGAGGTGGCGAGGTCCGGGCCAAACCTGAAAGAACTGAAGGGAAGCAGAGCTTGTAACACAGCCGCGAAGACCGCTCTTGTAGCGCAGTACAGTCAGATCTGGTAGCTTCGAGTAGTAGTTACCGTAGTAAAACGGACCTTATCCGTACAGTTGAGAAGAGCGAAGTTTCGAAGGTGTGGTCACCTTAACTGTTTCATTAACGCGAATGGCACAACCCAGGTCATCTTAACTGTATCATCGCTCCTTCAAAGGCAGAGTCATGGATGATAAAACTAATTTTAGGCATTTTCCACCATTCACGATTAATGCTTCCAAAGCCATTAATGCTCTCACTAGTCACTACTGTTATTGTCCGTCGAGTCGGACACTGAGTTGGCATAGCGCACGCGGGGTCCTGTGGCTCCAGGACCCGGGTTGCCTGCCGCCGGGCCATAGGCTACCTATGGCCCGCACGTGACTTCAGAACCTTCCTAATGACTTCCTTTTCTAAATAGCCGCACGAGTTGCGATGATAAGCTATCTGCTCTTCAGTCTCCATTGTGTAACAACTCTATCGATTGAAAGGTTATCGGCCCGACCGCTACCCGCAAACAGCGCCCCTGCGCCCGTGCCAAGTGGATCTTCAGCCCTGCACAAGGTGACAGTTTTCCCTCAGACTAGCTCGACGGCTTGAGTACTGCTTTTGGCCCTGGATTGTCTACGTATTCACGTGAGAAATCTAACCTGAGCTGCCTCGCCTACTGCCCACACAACTCTCCCGTTGTCTCTACCATCCGTCACAGACGAAACGTAGACGCAGTCCAGGAGTCTGAGTAGATCTTCGACGTGAGTTGCAAACTCATCAGATCACACACAGCGTTGCGCAATCCCACAAGGATTGCTTGTGCCACGGAGTATCAACCCTGCACACCCTCGAAGACCCCCCCCCCCCCCCCCCCCCCCCCCCCGATTCCGTCACCCATTCCCCACTTCCTGCTACTATCTCCACCATTACAGACCAACAAGACCATTTGGTTCCCCCTTTGTTGTCAACACTCCATCACCTCTACCTCCGAACCGCACACCAAAGACTGAAGCCCGACAAGCTTCACACCCGGATTACCCACAGGCCGGTTTATTAACCCGGTGTGAAGATCAAGACCCCAAGACCCCAGCGCCGCGACAGACACCATGGCGACTCCAGCCAAGCTCCCTGCACTCGTCTTCGACGGCACACCTGCAGTCCCATGGCACAAGTTTGGACCCTTCCTTCTCCGCCACCTCAGGTCCCACCCGGGGTGCATCTCCGTTGCCATTGAGGCAGCGAAGGACGTTGTCCCGCAAATGAGCCAGCAGATGCCGACGGATACCCGCTGGAGGAGTCTCACTACCCGAATGTGGACAATGCTAATGCAGCTATTGCGGCTCGTGCTGTTCCCTACCCAATCAACATGGTAAAGAACGCTGTTGCACTGAATGAGATCCTCAAGCATTGTTCTGAACCCATCCAACAGGCCGTCCTAGCTAACACTAACGTTGCTGCTAAAGCCTACAGGTTTCTCAAGACCTCATATGGAGAGAGGAACTCTGACCTTGAGACAGGGGCAGTGAGATCCATGTATAACCTCAGCATGACAACTACTGAGCCACTACAAACCTACCTCTCTCGCAGTTATGAGCTCTATACCTTGCTTCCCAAGTGAATGGGGTCAGCAACACCTCCATCCCTGCATTCCTCAGCATAATTGTTCAAGGACTTACACCTCGTCCAGAATACAATGGATTCAGGTTTTCCTTTCACAACTGTGTATGCCCTGATTTTGCCTCCTTTCAGACCCAGATCATCAGGTACCAGGTGTCTAACCAGATCTCTGACTCCAGCATCTCTCCAGAAGAGACTGAGCACATGGCAGCTGCTGCTTTCCAAGGCCGCCCAAGAAAGGACCGTCTCCCATCTACTCAGATGACATGCTGGAACTGCAATGGCTATGGGCATAACTCAATCACTTGCCCTAGCCCCACCACAGAGCTGAAGTACAGGCCACCACCGTTCTCCTCCACATCTGCACGTCGAGGATCTTCATCACCCCCCAAGGATGCAGCCAAGAGGTCATCCAGCAAGTCCAAGTCTCCTAGGAGAGACAGCAGAGCATCTGCCAGAGACACCAGAGGACGCCGTGACAGACTTGGGCATGCCCATGTTGCAGATGATGACTGTTCCACCTCCCAGTCCACAACAGACAATGAGGATGAGCACAACTTCATGGCCTTAACTTCTGATGACCCACAGCCCCTCCAGTTTGCAGACTCAAGAGGCAAGTCCAAACCCCTGTCTGACCCACATCATCCCATGGATGACACTGCTTTCCCTGGACCCACACCTGATCCTGATGCTTGCCATAGTAGGAGAGATGAGTCTATGCCAGCCCTAGTTTCCAGTGATGGCACCTCTGATGATGATGATGATAAGGGTGCTCATGCCCAGTTCCAGACAGCCCTCCTGACAGAGTGGATTTTAGACTGTGCAGCCCACTCCCACTGCACCAGTAACCCGTCCATCTTGCATGACATTCAGGATCTCCCCCAGCCTATTAGTCTCCACCTGGCAGACCTTGGAGCATCACCACTGCTCTGCCTCCAGAAAGGAAAAGCCAACATCAGGGGTCACCTTGGATCTCTGATCACACTCAACGATGTGCTCCTTGCTCCACCCTTGACTGTGGTCAACATACTCAGTGTGCATGCAGCACACAAACTCTGCCCCAACCTCCAACTCCATGCATCTAGTGTTGCTGCTACACTCTCCCTCCCCACTGCCAAGGGCTCCAAGACTATTCTCTTATGACCTAAACAAAATGGCCTCTACATCACTAGCACCTCTAAGATCCCTCCCTCTTCCCCATACCCCTGTAATACCCCCCCTTCTGTCATCATGATGGTCACCCAGCAAAACCCCAAGAACATCTGCTACAATGATGATGCTGCTGCCAGTTGCACCATTCCCCATGACACTGCCAGCAGCTCCAGCAGCCTACCAGACCTGGTTTCTGCAAATGGTGAGGATGACATGCCTGACCTTGTTCAACCCATCATGCCCTCCATGATCCAGTCAGACAATGGGGGGGAATTCTCACCACACCAACATGACCTGCTGAAAGATGACTTGTATACCACATCATCCCATGACTTCATCCCAGATACTGATTACTCCACAGCCCCTAGCCAGCAGATGCCCACTGTATGTTCCCCATGATGAGCTGTGTAACCTGACAGAAGCACAAGCCAGAAGAGAGATGGACCTCCTGCTGGACCAAGCCAGAACCAGCTATGAAAGTCCCTATCCCATTGATGGACAGGGGTCCTGCACCCAACAGGAGCTATCCCAAGCCCTTAGATTTGACCAATGGATTCCCTCAGCTACCTCTCTCTCTCCTGATCAGCCCCTAGCCCATGTCAACATGAACACCCACCCAGTCCATTTCCTGAACAACTCTGGCCTCTCCAGGACCAAGTTTGGAACCCTGCTGAACACCCTCAACAATTACCCTTCCTTCAGCATCAGACCTAGACAGCCTGTCCCTATCCTCATTGCCCAGCTAGCTACCAAGTCCCCTGCCCTTCTAGCTGCTGAAATGTCCAGGTTCCCCAGCAGACAGATGCACAACAGTCACTTCTCAGTCTGTGGACCCCTCCTCAAGCATGTCAACAGATTGCAACACATGGTACACATATACCCCACTGTCTCCAAAGCTGCCAGGCCCACCATTCAGTGGGCCATATGCCTCCAAGCAGCTATGGTCCAAGCACATGCAAGGGTACTGGTTTCCTGGCCCAAGATGCTTATGCACCCCATCAGCTGTGTGTATCCTGGGGGCAGAGTAATGTGTGTCAACAACCTCAGCATGCACTGGAGCCCTATGGATTTCACATTCATCAACATGCTGGACACCCCAAAACTGTCTAGGAAATCTTTCTCCACCCTCCTGGAGAAACTCCACACCCAGCTGGACCTTGATGGTTACCCAGCATCTGGCACCTAACTTGACCATAGTTGACATTCTTGTTTTAGCCATGAACACTCTAGGATTAATGTGATGCACTGTACTTCCCCATGTACTGCTGTTTTCTTGTTCTTTAGTATCGCTCTCTTAGCTTCTACAGCATGTCTACAATTCTCTAATTTAGGGTAATCCCAAATTATGGGGGGAATCAGTCCTATCTGACAGACATCCTGGCAGCCCCACTGGCAGCTACCTGGCAGCTTCTCCTGTGCCTTAGCCTGACTCCTAGGCTGCCATAACTCTTAAGCATAGTCCATAGCCTTCCATAGTATTAGTAGTCTTCTCTGAGTTAAAGCTACCTTATAGATGACTTTGGAAGTATCTCAGCATATCTCTCCATCTGGATTGATTACATGAGCCAGCGGGGGACGTCTACCTAAAAGAAGTTGCTTACAGCCAGTCAGTCCTTTATACTCCTAGTCCCTCTCATGCCTTCCCCTGCAACCTTCCTGGCCCCTAGCAGATATTGACCTAAAGATCCCTGCCTTCAATGTGCCACACCCCTTTGGACTGTCCCAAATAATTTATTATTTACAGTTCCTCTTGCCAGCCGTTAGCATATCTAATAGCCCTGTCAGCCTTTATACTCCTGTATTTTCTTTATGCCCCTCAGCTAATTCCAGGGATTCTTGTACCCAAGAATACCTTGAATTGGGGGGGGTGTTATTGTCCGTCGAGTCGGACACTGAGTTGGCATAGCGCACGCGTGGTCCTGTGGCTCCAGGACCCGGGTTGCCTGCCGCCGGGCCATAGGCTAGCTATGGCCCGCACGTGTCTTCGGAACCTTCCTGAAGACTTCCTTTTCTATATAGCCGCACGAGTTGCGATGATAAGCTATCTGCTCTTCAGTCTCCATTGTGTAACAACTCTATCGATTGAAAACTACTGCCCAAACCATGATAAATGGTAACTTATCCAATAATTGTAATGTCTACTCATCAGGCGTTAGACAAGAATGTCCCTAGGCTCCTTTTCTCTTCATCATGCTAATAGAACCATTTGCAGAATTCACCAGAACAAACCCAAATAATATCCTTGGCCTCGAAATCCCTACAAACTCATGCCACCCCCAAAACAATAGCCTAGGGCTAATTGTTATCACTACCGGTAGCTAGACCCAACTGCATTAGTCGACTCTTTCCTTGTGATCACAACCAAACCCGATCATTTATTGATTCTATTCTCTGGTTACGCAGGTGATTCCACTATCTTCACTTTCAACCAGGGTAATTCAAAGCGCGCGCTTTTGAGCTTTTGAGCGCTGACTTTTTGACCCCCTCTGCGCTTTAAGCGCAGTTTTTTGCAACTCCCTGTGGGCGCAGCAAGCAATTTTTGCGCTTTTTGCACTAGAAAGCGCAGTTTTTTTGTTTTCAAGTGCGCTAAAGCGCTGGCCGATATGACAATTTGAAGTACCCTGCTTTCAACATCTCCCTTTTCAGTTTCTCCGTCCTGCGATGCAACGGACCCTTCCTTTTGGTCAACGGACCCCCCCCCACCCCACCCCCTCCACCCACCCACCCACCCACATACACACACACACACACACACACTCACACACATGTTGCGTCCTGCGATGCAACGGACCCTTCAACGTTGCGTCTGCAACAGAGGACGGATCACTGAACAACCCTGATAGCGCTTGCCAGCATCACTATGGTCCAACATATTTGGAGTACCGAAACGCAATCCTTAATTACCACCCCCAATTGGATACGGTACATAGCCTTCCTCCGCTTAAAATTCAGAGAACATAATCACGCACTCATTAAATAACTCTCACATGATGAACGCCGTATACCGGATCATACCGATCATTAAGGTTACACCAACACTGATATTATAGATTCATGGCTCAACCTATGGAGCAGGGAAAACGTCAGCTCCTCACATGATTTCTCCAGGTCCAAGCTTGATCAGGGTATTGCCCCCATGCATCCTTCTAGATTCATTCAGCAATGGAATGATATATTGATATCCACTCAGGAGAACAAACCGTAGACAACCCACTCAAAAGGGGTTTAAGTTCATACCG
The DNA here is from genome assembly GCA_022414725.1 of Microglena sp. YARC. Lineage (NCBI taxonomy): Eukaryota > Viridiplantae > Chlorophyta > Chlorophyceae > Chlamydomonadales > Chlamydomonadaceae > Microglena > Microglena sp. YARC. Next base: position 12,803 of record JAJSRW010000692.1, on the reverse strand, counting down.
TATGGAAATTTTTCATTCCCAGAAAAACAAAAATCTGCTCTACTCATTACCGTACTAGACAATTCCCTAACCACTCTCTGCAAAGTGACACACACAACTAATAAACGATGTGCTACCTGCTTGCACTCCACTTTTTTAAAGCTGTGGAAAAGGACTTTCACCCCAGGAGGTGGGTCTCCCGACTCAAACAGAGGATTCAGTGCGAATGGCGTGGAAATCCCTAAACCCTAAACTCTAAACCCTAAACCCCACTGATACCATACCTCACATTCTCGTTTGATGCCCCTCCGACCAACCACTCTGGAATGGACATGCTCGATTTATTCTTGGTGTAAACCCAACGCTAGATGTACTAAATTCACCTTTCAACTCTGGATTCATGAACTCCTTTCTAAAACTGACGCCCTCCAATGGACTTTTTGTCGACCCCTGTTTTCAAACCCCTCTGGCTTGCTCGTTGCTCTAAAATATTTTCCAATATAACCTTTTCCTTTAATGATTTATGCTCATGCTGTATACCTCAATGAATCTCCTCAGCCCTGGTCATGTCCAGGGACTGTGCCCCCGACATGTTTGCACTAGGGTACTTCAAATGGCCAAATTGGCCAGCGCTTTAGCACACTTGAAAACAAAAAAACTGCGCTTTGTAGTGCAAAAAGCGCAAAAATTGCTTGCAGCGCCTACAAGGGGTTGCAAAAAACTGCGCTTAAAGTTTCTGTCGTAGATGTTTACACAGTTAAAGACTATAAGAGAAGATAGCTAATAGGCGCAACAGGCGCACACATATAGAAGTTGGATGCGTACTGCAAGGTACTGCAGTCACGTGCAGGCCACAGCTAGTCTGTGGCCTGGCGGCAGGCAACACGGGATCTGGAGGGAACAGGTACCGGTGTGCATTATGACAACTCAGTAACCGACGTATGTCGGATAATAACATAAAGCGCAGAGGGGGTCAAAAAGTCAGCGCTAAAAAGCGCAAAAGTGCGCGCTTTGAATTACCCTGGTTTGCACCTGTTATTTTAATCAACCCCTCAGCTCATTCCATCACTTGGAATGGCCCTTCCTTCAATCAACCCCTATCGTTCCCCAATTCTGGCCAATCCTCTACAACCCTCTGAACAAGCGATTCTTGCGTCTCAACGGCGAGTATTTCAAGTAACCCCGCTTGACCATGCTCGCATTGAGCTCATAGTTGTTCTCCAGAAAGGACACTGGCCTGATGGCTCATGTAGCCATGTTCAATGCTGAAGACTATGGCCCTCGACATGGCCTCTGAAAGCTGGAAGTCCTCCACAGAACCCATCATCAAGCAAACATCAAAACATGTCCGAGCTGCCAGAGGTTACAATATAGGAAACGACTATCATGTCAGTATGTCACTACCAATATTCGGGCCATTTACCGACTTTGGCAGAACTCGTTACAGACCATTTACGTTGTTCCCTATGTTAGAGGTCTGTAACGAGGTCTGTAAATGACAGAGAGGTATCGACCTCTATAAATGTCTGTAACAAGTCTGTAGTTCCTTCGGTACAGAGCTTTCACCGAGGTGGCTGGCAATCAGGCCTGTAAAAGGTCTGTAAACAATTACGAATTGGCTTTCGGAGAAACACATTATAATTTACAGATCTCGTTACAAAACGACACGTCTCCCTGGATCACTGATGAATTGAACCCCAAACAATCGTTTTCCCGATGAGGGCCCTGAGTTCGTGCTACAGTGATAATTCAATTTAATTTCCTTTCAGGCACACTAGGTCACTGACCCCAAAACCCTCCAACTTTGCTCGTGTCTGTTGCAGCATTTACACACTTTATTGTGAAATCAGTAGACCAAGCCAATTTATTAAGTGCACTGTACTTCAGCAGGCTATTGAGTAACATTCAGCAACAAGTGATCATGAAGCTGGAAAAAGGGTATAGGATATATATCATATGCAAACACATCTTTACGTACCCAGCTCATCAGCAGGCGAAGGAAAATCAGATTTAAATCTCCACCTTCATTAAACCTACCAGAGCCTGCATTTGGTTCTCCAGGCTGTCTATCCCCCCCCAAACGCCCCCCCCCCCCCGTCATGAGTGACATGACCTATAAGCACACAATTGGCGTAAATCGCGAAGTAGGGCTCCCAAACCTTGCGCGCTAGCGCGCAATAGCGAGCGTCATATAGTACCCCGCTCCAAGAGCAGTTCACAACCCAGCCTTGCTCAGCTGCGCCTGGGGGCGTGCAAGAACAGAATTCAGTGCCCTGCGGCGGCAGTTTTGGTACCTTAACAGCAGGTCGTGCAGAAACTCCAGCCTGGGAATGGGTGGAGGGGCGGGGTACTTTGCTGCTGTCTCCTCGATTTCCTATAATATCCACCGCATCCTATTACCGCTTCATATCACCGGCCACATCATATCCACCGGCCACATCATATCCACCGCATCCTATCACCGCTTCATATCCACCACATCCTATCACCGCATCTTATCACCGCATCCAATCACCGCATCCAATCATATCATCCCATCCTGTCACCGCATCCTATCACCGCATCCTATCACGGCATCCAATCACCGCATCCAATCATATCATCCCATCCTGTCACCGCATCCTATCACCGCATCCAATCACCGCATCCAATCATATCATCCCATCCTGTCACCGCATCCTATCACAGCACCCAATCACCGCATCCAATCATATCATCCCATCCTGTCACCGCATCCAATCACCGCATCCAATCACCGCATCCTATCACCGCATCCAATCACCGCATCCAATCATATCATCCCATCCTGTCACTGCATCCTATCACCGCATCCAATCACCGCATCCTATCACCGCATCCTATCACCGCATCTTATCACCGCATCCTATCATATCATCGCATCCTATCACCGCTTTCCATCACCTTATTCACAACTCAGCCTTGCCCGGCTGCATCTGGAGGCGTGCAATCACATAATTCAGTGCTCTGACGCGGCGGCTTTGGTAACTTAACAGCAGGTCGTGCAGATGCTCCAGCTTGGGGAGAGGTGGAGGGTTGGGGCTCTTCGCTGCCATCTCATCAATTTCCAGCAGGATAGCTTCCAGGCGCTTGATTTCAGCTTCAATTTTAACAGGCTCGGTGGCTGCAGCATCGGAAGAAAAGAGAGAGTGGGTATATATATATACATACATATATAGTCTACATTTACATTTACATATATATATTTTATATATATATATATATATATATATATATATATATATATATATATATATATTATATATATATATATATATATATATATATATATATATATATATATATATATATATATATAAAGAAATCATGGTCGTGGTCGTGGTCGTGGTCGCGGTGGTCGTGGTGGTGTCATCGCGTAACCGACTTAACCAACTTCCCGCCCAGCCAATTCCCGCTCAGCCAATTCACGCTTTTAATCCCTCCTGCTTCAACTTCCGTCTGATTGGCCTCCTTCGAATTCTGCCTTATGCAACCTTCGCCTCCTGCGTATTCTACCTGTTGCGCATCCCGCCCGATTTCTCCTTTCCCCGCCTGTGTTCATCCACCTGATTTCGGTAGCGCTACAGTTCGTCTTCCTACAAGCTTTTCTCCCTGGTTGGCCTCCTGCGAATTCTCTTATGCAACCTTCGCCTCCTGCTTATTCTTCCTGTTGCGCATCCCGCCCGATTTCTCCTTTTCCCGCCTGAGTTCATCCACCTGATTTCGGTAGCGCTACAGTTCGTCTTCATACAAGCTTTTCCCTCTGCAAGACCTTTCCCTTGCGTCAAGAGACCTGTCGCTGCGCACAACGGGAGGTGACGTGGTGAGTCAGCCGAACTGTCAGAAATGTCCGAATCGCATCCATCCCATGTCACAAACTTGACTGCAAATTCTTCCCACTGCATTGAGAAACATGTCGCTCCGCATTGTGCCATAGCAAGTACGCATCAAAGTTGACCGAATGAAAATCTCGCTGAGCATTCTCGCCCTAACTTGACCGAACATCTAAAATCAGCAACTTGACTGCAACTTTCTTCCCACTGCATCGAGAGACATGTCGTCGCTGTGCATTGTGCTATAGCGAGCACGCGGCAAAGTTGAATGGATGAACTTAGCGATGTTTCCAAGTCTCAGATAGAGTTGACTTCGGGAGCAGTTGCGGTGAACAGGATTGTTCTTCGGCCGAACTGAATACATGCTCGCTAACAAGAAGCTTTAGTTATGTTCAGTTGCGATTGCGCAGGTTCAGCTTTTTCAGTGGGGTCGACTATCGATCACAGCTGAGGTGGCAGGGAAGCAGTCCGATGCTTTTAGCGGAGTCGGATGATGCGCAAACGTTGTCGATGCTCATCGTCCCGTTTGCCTTTCAGCTATGGCAAAGCCACAGCTGAAGTGGAGGGAGGCAGATATGGAGTATGTGTGTGCTGGTGGGTGCGTGTAGGAGGGAGGGGAGGGATGAGAGTGGGGAGAGGGTGGGGGGCTGGTGGGGATGGCTGGGTGGGGGAAGGGATGGAGTCAGGAAATATGTCAGGAAGAGTAAGGGAGTATGTTTGTGGGCGGGCGTACATGGTTGGGTGGGGGTGGGGTGGGGGTGGAGATAACTGGAGGGGGGGAGTAAGGTGGTGTTTGTGTGCTTGTGGGTGCACAAGGAGACCATCGCAAGGGATATGCGTCCGTCAATGTTTGAAGTTGCGTGCACTACAGAGAAAACCGTCTTGCAACCCAGCCCAAACAGGTGTGGCCAACGGGAGGGAAGGGGGAGGGGCGGATAATGGTATGGTGGTGGTGGTGTGTGAATGGGGGGGGGGTGGGGGGGGGGGGGGGGGGGGGGGGCTTGAAGTGTCAATCATTATGTAACCAGCCCAAAATAGGTGTGGCCAAAGGCCAAACGGGCACAGCACTATGATTGGGGGGGAGGGGGGGGTCTTCATGAGAGTACGTGTGGCCGGTGGCTACCGTACTAGTATATATATATATATATACGAGGGGGGGCAAGGAAAAATATTTCGTACCGCACGTTCGATATGGATAGAGAACCGCGAGCAATAGTCGATACAAAAAAAAAATCATGTCGATACACCCACGGGCGGCCGAGATACGAGGGGGGGGGGGGGGGGGGGAGGGGGGGGGGGGGGTCCGATTGTTTTCCCAATTTTATTTGTACCTCGTGTAACTTTCTTGCCAGTGCGAATTTTTGAGCGTGACGTACACCATTGAGAAGGTCTCGAACGAGAGGAGTACAAATCTGAAGTCGTTAGTTAGTTGATACCAAGGGTGTAATTGGTGAATCTCCTGGAAGGGTACATCCAGGCTGGACGCCAGGCTGGAACGTCACCCAGACCTTCGCGTCCAGCTTGGAACGAGCGGCAGTTGGGCGGAAAAAGGCGCGCGCGCAACGCGTTCTGAATTCCGTCGCCCCTACCGTAACGAAGTTTCCTAAAGCAGTCGAGCCTGGGGTCGAGCACTCGAGCCCCCCCCCCCCCCCCCTCCCCCCCCCACACCTTCCCCCCCTCCCCCCCACCCCCCACCCCAAAACACACACACCACCCGAGCCGACCATCAGGCTCCAGAATACAAGTTGAGTAGATCAAGCCATGATAATGATGATGATAAAGATAAAAAAGACAGATAAATAACGCCTTCAGTCGATTTCCGTGATCTCCTCCATAGGGCGCGACGACTGCTGAGCGCCCAAGAAAGTTGTAAAAATACTAAAATCTAAATAACTTTGTCCCAAACTTGATATTTATAAATTTTGGTTGTATGGTTGGAAAGGCCTTGCCGAGATGATGCTCATGGACCCCCCTTTCACTATGTAATACTGTCTGGGTGTCTAGATATGAGGTCTCAAAGAGGGGGAGGGGGGGGGGGGGGGGGGGGGGGGTCCCGGGGTCAAAATAACAACTTCCGAACGTGCGGTCAGCCAACTTTATTCCTGCCCCCCCCTCGTATATATATATATATATATATATAATATATATATAATATAAATTATATATATATATAGAGAGAGAGACTAGAGAGGGTATAGGATGTAGACAGATATGCTGGTACATTGTTGTGCAACGCAAGGTGAAGAAGTGCAGCTATATAAATGCAGACTAGAGTGAGTATAGGATGTAGACAGATATGCTGGTATATGTATATATATAAATATAAATATATATATATATATAGAAATCATGGCGGCCGCGGTCGTGGTGGTGTCATCGTGTAACCAGCCCAGCCCAGCCAATTCCCAATTCCCGCTTTTAATCCCTCCTGCTTCAACTTCTGGCTTATTTAGCCTTCTGCGAATTCCGCCTACTGCGACCTATGCCTTCTGCGTATTCTGCTTGTCTCTCTCTCTGTCTCTCTCTCTCTCTCTCTCTCTCTCTCTCTCTCTCTCTCTCTCTGTCTCTCTCTCTCTCTCTCTCTCTCTACTATTAGTACTACTACTGCTTCTGCTACCGTCCATAAATCGCAACCCACACTTACGGTAGTAGTCCTCGTCCTCAAGATACTCCTCCTCTCCCTCCTCGCTGACTTGTGTTTCATTCAAATGCTTGTCAATAGACATGAGGAGAGGGCTTGTCAGTACTGGGGGGAGAAATCCATAGCGCAGCAAAGCATCATCGTCCCTCGAAAGGCCGTAGTCATAGAATATCTGCAGGTAGTGAGGTAGTGAGGTAGTGAGAGTTTTGTGAGGTAGTGAGGCAGTGAATGGTTTATGAGAGGAAGTGATAGCAATAGCGCGGCAACGCAGCATCGTATCGTGTTAGGCCGGAGTCGTAGAATGTATGAAGGCAGTGGTAGGAGGTGATTTATTTTTTGTGAGGTAGTGAGAGGTTTGTGGTTTGTGAGGTAGTGAGGTAGTGAGAGTTTTGTGAGGTAGTGAGGCAGTGAATGGTTTATGAGAGGAAGTGTCAGGAATAGCGCAGCAACGCAGCATCGTATTGTGTAAGGCCGCAGTCGTAGAATATATGCAGGCAGTGAGGTGGTGAGGTTGTTTGTGGTTTGTGAGGTAGTGAGGTAGTGAGAGGTCTGTGAGAGGAAGTGACAGCAATAGCGCAGCAGCACATCATCATATCGTGTAAGGCCGCAGTTGTAGAGTGTATGCAGGCAGTGAAGTACTGAGGTGATTTGTGGTTTGTGAGGTAGTGAGGTAGTGAGTGGTCTGTGCGAGGAAGTGACAGCAACTGCGCAGCAAGCACATCATCCATATCGTGTAAGGCCGCAGTCGTAGAGTTATGAAGGCAGTGAAGCACTGAGGTGATTTGTGATTTTTGAGGGTAGTGAGGCAGTGAGAGGTTTTGTGATGTTAGTGGGGCAGTGAGCCAGTGAGACAGTGAGACAGGAAGAGGTTTATGAGAGGATTTGACATCGATAACTCAGCAGCACATCATCGTCTTTGGGAAGGCCATAGTCGTAGAATATGTGCAGAGGTACTGAGAGCTTTGTGTGAGGATGTGCCAGCCATAATATAGCGGGGAATTATCATCTTGCAAAGTCACATGGCTGTTGTACATCTGCAAATGCAGTAAGTTGCTTGTGAGAGGAAACACGTTTTTCTTGTGCGACGCGTCGCAAATTGAGCAATTCTGTGCGCCCCAGTGCGACGCACCGCCCCCTGAACCCAGCGGAGCGTGGGGGGTGGGTGGGGGGTGGGGTGGGGGGGTGGGGGGCGGAGCGTGGGGGTGGGGTGGGGGGTGGGGGTGGGGGAGGGGGATTTGTGCCTAGTCTAGCCAGAGCCGTGCGTCGCCATGCAGCGACGGAATGGCGAGGCGTCATTGGAAAAACACAGTGAGAGGACTAAAAACACATTGAGAGGACACAGTAAAAAGTGAAAGGCAAACTAATCACAGTGAGAGGACTAAAAACACAGTGAGAGGACACAGTAAAAAGTGAAAGGACACACTAAACACAGTGAGAGGAGTAAAAACACAGTGAGAGGACACAGTAAAGAGTGAAAGGACACACTAAAAACACAGTGAGAGGAGTAAAAACACAGTGAGAGGACACAGTAAAGAGTGAAAGGACACTAAAAACACAGTGAGAGGAGAAAAAAGTGAGAGGACACACTAAAACACAGTAAGAGGACTTAGTCCTACAGCAGTGGGATCAACGATACATCCTGTGCGCTAAGAGAGCGGATCAAACAAACCGCAACACCATATCTAGAGCGATAACTAGGGCTTACAGATAACTAGAGTAGGGCTTACAGATAACTAGGGCCTACAAATAACTAAAGTAGGGCTTACATATACCTAGGGCTTACAGATAACTAGGGCCTACAGATAACTAAAGTAGGGCTTACATATACCTAGGGCTTACAGATAACTAGGGCCTACAGATAACTAAAGTAGGGCTTACATATACCTAGGGCTTACAGATAACTAGAGTAGTACCTACAGATAACTAGAGTAAGGCTTCCAGATAACTAAGGCTTGCAGATGGCAGCTAGGCAGGTCACGCCACGCAGGGCCTCACAGACCAGATTGTTTTTTCATCTCGCATGGTAAACACTGGAATGCTTATAAAGAATCCGCGTTGTCATCTCACATGGCAAACACTGGAATACTTATAAATAGTAAGCCTTGTTACAAGGCGTGAGGTGAGGGGCCAGCCCGTTGGCGTCACTGGGCCAACCACCAAAAACTGGAATACTTATAAATAGTAAGCCTTGTTACAAGGCGTGAGGTTGAGGGGGCCAGCCCGTTGGCGTCACTGGGGCCAACCACCAAACACTGGAATACTTATAAATAGTAAGCCTTGTTACAAGGCGTGAGGTTGAGGGGGCCAGCCCGTTGGCGTCACTGGGGCCAACCACCAAACACTGGAATACTTATAAATAGTAAGCCTTGTTACAAGGCGTGAGGTTGAGGGGGCCAGCCCGTTGGCGTCACTGGGGCCAACCACCAAACACTGGCATGCTTATAAAGAGTCCGAGAATGCTTTACTTTGTAGCTTTATTGCTTCTATGGCTCATTGCTGTATTGCTTGTACCCTGTATTGCTTGTACCCTGTATTGCTTGTACCCTGTATTGCTTGTACCCTGTATTGCTTGTACCCTGTATTGCTTGTACCCTGTATTGCTTGTACCCTGTATTGCTTGTACCCTGTATTTGTACCTGTATTGCTTGTACCCTGTATTGCTTTACCCTGTATTGCTTGTACCCTGTATTGCTTGTACCCTGTATTGCCTGTACCCCTGTATCCTGTATTGCTTACCCTGTAATTGCTTGTACCCTATTGCTTGTACCCTGTGTTGCTTGTACCTGGTATTGCTTTGTACCCTGCTTGACCCTGTATTGCTTGTACCCTGTATTGCTTGTACCCTGTATTTGCTTGTACCCTGTATTGCTTGTACCCTGTATTGCTTGTACCCTGTATTGCTGTGTATTGCTGTACCCTGTATTGCTTGTACCCTGTATTGCTTGTACCCTGTATTGCTTGTACCCTGTATTGCTTGTACCCTGTATTGCTTGTACCCTGTATTGCTTGTACCCTGTATTGCTTGTACCCTGTATTGCTTGTACCCTGTATTGCCTGTACTGTATTTTGTACCCGCTTGTACCCTGTATTGCTGTACCCTGTATTGCTTGTACCCTGTATTGCTTGTACCCTGTATTGCTTGTACCCTGTATACCCTGTATTGCTTACCCTGTATTGCTTGTACCCTGTATTGCTTGTACCCTGTATTGCTTGTACCCTGTATTGCTTGTACCCTGTATTGCCTGTACCCTGTATTGCTTGTACCCTGTATTGCTTGTACCCTGTATTGCTTGTACCCTGTATTGCTTGTACCCTGTATTGCTTGTACCTTTGTACCCCTTTATTGCTGTACCCTGTATTGCTTTGCTTTACCCTGTATTGCTTGTACCTTGTATATGGCTCATGTACCCTATTGTGTACCCCTGTTATTGCTTGTACCCTGTATTGCTGTACCCTGTATTGCTCTTGTACCCTGTACCCTGTGTGTTGGCTTGGTTACCCTGTACCCTTATTGCCTGTACCCTGTATTGCCTGTACCCTGTATTGCTTGTACCCTGTATTGCTTGTACCCTGTATTGCTTGTACCCCGTATTGCCTTAGGCTGGATCAGGATTACCCGTATTTCTATTTAATGTTGTATATCCCTATGTGAAAGAAGGATACATCCCCTAGGATTGGTTTGCAGTTAGGACCTTCTACAAGTCAATTTTATTGTCGTGTTGCATGTCCATCCTTCTGTAAGCTGAGCCTTCTCTCCCCATGCCCCCAAATGGAATGTAAATAGGCTATTGACATTGCACACACACGCCACTAGACTATAGCTTAAAAAAAAATGAAAGTGAACGGACCAAGTTGCAAGCTTTGTTGGGTAGCCACATGGCATGTTTGGGCATGCATGGAGTACACATACATGATAGGTAGAGCTGCCAGATGTTTGTGCCCTGGGCCACACACTTGCTAGTATGTGCCAGATTACCCTACCTAAGCAGCCCTATTTGGGCATACCAAGATTAGAATCACACATGGTGTCCATGAGGCATATCCAGACCTCCCCGCCCACATTTGTGTGTACTCAATGCACCCCCCAAGTATGCCATGTGGCTACCCAAACAACATTTCAAACTTGGTCCGATGACTTCACCATTTAAACGTCGCATCCCGGTTATAGATCACCAAGCGGGCCAGCCCGAGTGCCGATCTTCACGCGACCACCATGCCTGGCCTTAGACATGAGAAAACTGAGAGGGTAAGAGACACGCTCAGCCTAGCTTGTGCAGAAAATGTGCGTGATGAAAGATTGAAATTCGCCAGAAACGTCGATGGGGTTGGTTTAACAAGCGTAGACGCATAGGGTAATCCTGGTACGCCCTACTTGTAGCCCTGTATAGCTTGTACCCTTATTGCCTGTACCTTATGTTAATACCCTGATGCTTGTACCCTGTATTGCTTTACCCTGTATGCTTAACCCTGTTATTCTTGTACCCGTATTATCTCTCTCCCTGTATTGCCTGTTACCTGTATTGCTTGTACCCTGTATTGCTTTTACCCTGTATTGCTTTGTACCCTGTATTAGCCTGTACTCGTATTGGCTTCACATGTCCCTGTTATTGCTGTGGACCCTGTATGCCTGTACCCTGTATTGCTTGATACCTGATGCTTGTTACCCACTGTATTGCCTGTACCCTGTTATTTGCTTGTACCCTGTATGTTGTACCCTGTATTGCCTATACCCTGTATGCTCTGTACCTGTATTGTTGTTACCCTGTACTGCCTTACCCGTGTATTGCCTGTAACCTGTATTTGCCTTTTGTACCCTGTATGCTTTTTTTGTACCGTGTTGCTGTACCCTGTATTGCCTCTGTACCCTGTATTGCTTAGTACTCTGTATTGCTTCTTGCATACCCTGTGTTGCTTGTTACCCCGTCCGCCCCCCTCTCTCTCCCTCCCCTTGTACCTTTGTATTGCTCTACCCTGTTCTGCTACTGTACCCTGCTTATTGCTTCCTGTACCCTTCCTGTACCTGCTTATAATATATTTATTGCTCATACCCTGTATCTTTACCCTGGAATGTTGAGGCCCCATACAATACGATGTGGAAGAGAACCCCCCCCCCTCCTTCGGAAGTTGTCGGACCTGTAAATTTGAAGGCCTGAGGCATCAATGCATGGTGCGGTCACTCTGACTTGGGGTGGCCTCGTTCTCAACTATTTATTTCCTCGTGGGACATTGAACATTTATCTGTGCATTATGTACGTACGAAGGTGGGCGAAGGGCCCAACCAGCGACACCTTTCTCCGCCAGGTGGCATCCTTTCGTTGTCTGCGGTAGTTCCAACGGCATTTGAATCAAACGTGTTTTCACTAACGCGTCATCTGCTTCACGGTCGCATTGCGGTGTTAATTCCAACGGGTGTAGTCCATTGCGCACAGTCGGTAACCAGACGGTTGCAGTCAATTGGGCAACTGGACGCTTAGCGCGCTAAAGGCTGACGATAGGATCATAACGCCGGGTTGTGTTTATTGCACCAGTATTTTGGCCTCAGTAGGATTTTTGGGCAAGAGAGATCTCCCATAATCAGCCATTAGCTGGCGAAGGGTCAGGGGCGAGAGTTCTGGCACGTCCTTGTGATGGTGTTCCTGTGAGGTGGACTGCACTGAACCGGCCACCGTGTGTACTTTAACTGGTCGGCCTCGGCGGTGGATGAAGGCTGGTCTGGCCAGAGCTCAAGCGTGAGACCCGTGGTCTCAGTTGTCGCACGTTGAGTGTTTCTTTAGCGATCTTTCACCTCCCCCCTCTCACCACCCCAATATCAAAATTACAATTCTATTGCACTATGGACACCTGCATACCCCCCCCGACACGCCAACGCACAGACTCGTTAGCCCACGTATCGTCTCTCCCTCCTTGCTAAACCCATGCGTTACACACCATCCTCACCCACATTTTAACAAATGGATAAAGGGACGCCAACCCTTGTACGCCCCCCCGTTAGTTCTTAGAGAATAAGGGGTGGTTTGGTCGCGCTCTTCATGGCTAAACAGCGACACAAGCAACTCTCGTGTCCTTCGGGAAATTAAACCCAGCTATTCGTAAATAGGGGCGAGGCTATGCCTTTTAAAGGTCGTAATGGCCATGAGTCTTTCTTCTGCTTATAAGTTGTTATATAGAAGGCAGATGCTTTAAAAGGAAGTGCAAGGTTCGTCTCGTTTATGACTAGGCGTGGCTTTAAAAGATTGGGATGTGTTACTATAAAGTAAATATATAACCTTAAGTCACTTAGACCTCTCCTTCCCTCTTTGAACTAGCTTTGCCCCTTTAAAAAGATCGCATGT
>JAJSRW010001395.1:0-16528 GCA_022414725.1 Microglena sp. YARC | reverse complement strand
AAAAGAAAGAGTAAGGTGTGGGGTAGAGAGATGGAGGTCTTAGCGTGAACCTGGGACGGTGCAGAGGATGGAGGGGTATGACAGGAAATCGTGTGTGGGAGGTCAGGGTATCTATGAGTGCGAGGGAGTATGGGTAAGGGTGTGAGGGGGTCAGGAAGGTGTACGTGGTCTAGCGTGAGGGGTTGGGGTAGCGTGGTGGCAGTTGCAAGGAAGGTGTGGGTGGTGGTGAGCGGGGTGGGTAGGTGGAGAGGGCTGGTCGAGGGCGGTTGGGGTGGTTCAGGCGTTGCAGCGAAAGTGTGGGTACGGCTGAGCAGAGTGGGGTTGGGTAGGTGTGAGGGTTTTGTTGCAGGAAGGTGTGGTTGGGTAGCGTGAGGGGCTTGGGTTAGGGGGTGTGAGTGGTTGCAGGAACCCAACAGTGTGGGGTAGGTGAGGGGGTGGGGTATAGGTGTTGAGGGTTGCAGCGCAACATAGAGGTGTGGAAGGCGTGTAGGTGAGGGGTTAGGGGATACGAGTGGGGATGAGGGTTTGTGGAATATAGGTGTTGGAGGGTAAGGTGAGGGACAGTTGGGGTAGGTGTGAGAGCGATATAGGAGTCTTAGTGGGGGCAGGTGAAGGGGTTGGGTTAAGGTGTGAGGTTGCAGGAAAAGGGTGGGGGGTAGGTGAGGAGGGGGTGTTGGGTAAGGTGTGTGAGGGTGCAAGGAAAAGACGGTGTGGGGTAGTGAGGGTTGGGTAGGTGTGAGAGTTGCAGGAAGGTGTGGGGGTAAGTGAAGGGGGTGGGTAGGCTGTAAGGTGGCAGGAAGGTGGGTGTCGGGGTGAGTGAGGGGGTGGGTAGGTGTGAGGGTTGAGGAAGAGTGTGGGGTTGTTTTTTTCACTATAGGGAGGGGGGTTGGGGTAAGGGTGTGAGGCGTTGCAGGAAGGTGTGGGGTAGGTAGGGGTTGGGGTAGGGTGAGGGTTTAGCAGGAAGGTGTGGGGGTAGGTGAGGGGGGGGGTCGTGGTAGGCGTGAGGGTTGCAGGAAAAGGTGGGGGGTAGGTGAGGGGTGGTCGGGGTAGTGTCGAGGGTGCAGGAAGGTTAGGGAGGTGAAGGGGTTGGGGTTGGTGTGAGGGGTTGAGGAAGGTGTGGGGGTAGGTGAGGGGGGGTTGGGGTTAGGTGTGAGGGTTGCAGAAGGTGTGGGGGTAGGGCTGAAAGGAGGAGGGGCGCGCTCGCGTTAGGTGTGGGGGTTGGCAGGGAAAGGTGTGGGGGTAGGTGAGGGGGTTGGGGAAGGTGTGAGGGTTGCAGGAAGGTATGGGGGTAGGTGAGGGGGGGTTGGGTAGGTGTGAGGGTTGCAGGAAGAGTGTGGGGGTAGGTGGAGGAGGGGGGGGTTGGGTAGGTGTGAGGGTTGCAGGAAGGTGTGGGGGAGGTGATGGGGGGTTGGGGTAAAGGTGTGAGGGTGCGGAAAGGTGTGGGGGTAAGGTGATGGGGGTTGGGGTATAAAAAGGGGGGGGGGAAAGAGGTGTGGGTTGCAGGAAGGTGTGGGGAGGCTGAGGGGTGGTTGGGTAGTGTGTGGGAGGGTTGAGGAAGGGTGGGGTAAGGTGAGAGGGGGGTGGGGTAGGTGTGAGGTTGCAGAAGGTGTGGGGTAGGATGAGGTGGGGTTTGGGTAGGTGTGAGGGTTGCAGGAAGGTGTGGGGGTGGGTGATGGGGGTTGGGTAGGTTGAGGGTTGCAGTGAAAGTGTGGGATAGGGAGGGGTGGGGTAGGTGTGAGGTTGCAGGAAGGTGTGGGGGTTGTGAGGGGTTGGGTATGGTGTGAGGGTTAGCAGAAGGGTGTGGGGGAGGTGAGGGGGTGGGGGGTACGTGAGGGTTGCAGGAGGTGTGGGGGGGTAGGTGAAGGGGGGGGTTGGGGTGTGTGGAGAGAGTTGCAGGAAGTGTGGGGTAATGGTGAAGGGGGTTGGGGTAGGCTGGTGAGTGGTTACAGGAAGGGGTGTGGGGGTAGATGAGGGGTGGGGTAGGTGTAGGGTTGCAGGAAAGGTGTGGGGGTAACGGAATGAAAGAGGGGTGGGTCAATAGAGGGTCTATTGTTACCGTTCTTGGTGTGTGAACGAGTAGGGATTATCAACGAAAATATAAGTAGATGCACGATAGAAAGAAAAAAGCAGCAGGATGTGAAGGGATTGCAGAAGGTGTGGTGTAAGGTGAGGGGGTTGGGGTAGAGATGTTGAGGGTTTGCAGGAAGCGTGTGGGGTGTTAGGTATGAGGGGTTGGGGAGGGTGTGGAGGGGTTATGCAGAAGGGTGGGGGTAAGGGTGAGGCGAGGTTGGGGTAGGTGTGGAGGTGCAAGAGGAAGGTGGGGGTAGGTGAGGGGGTTGGGGTAGGTTGAGAGTTGAAGGTGTGGGAGTAAAGGTGAGGGGGGTTGGGGTAGGTGTGAGGGTTGCAGAAAAGGTGTGGGGGAGGTGAAGGGGGTCGGGTAGGTGTGAGTGGTTCAGGAAAGGTGTGGGGGTAGGGTGAGGGGGGTCGGGGTAGGTGTGAGGTTGCGGAAGTGTGGGGGGTAGGGTGAGGGGGGTTGGGGTAAGGTGTGAGGGTTGCAGGAAGGTGTGGGGTAGGTGAGGGTGTTGGGTAGGTGTGAGGTTGCAGGAAGGTGTGGGGGTAGGTGTGGGGCAGGAAGGTGTGGTAGGTGAGGGGGTTGGGTAGGTTAGGTTGCAGGAATAGGGTGTGAGGGGGGGTAGGTGAAGGGGGGTTGGGGTAGGTGAGGGGTGAGGGGTTGCAGGAAAGAAAGAGTGTGGGGGTAGGTAGGGGGGTTGGGGGTGTGAGGGTTGCAGGAAGGTGTGGGGGTAGGTGAGGGGGTTGGGTAGGTGAGGGTTGCAAGAAGTGTGGGGGTAGGTGAGGGGGGGTTGGGGTAGGGGTGTGCGTGGTTGAAGGAAAAGGTGTGGGGGTAGGTGAGAGGGGGTGGGTAGGTGTGGGTGCAGGAAGGCCTGTAGGTAGGTGAGGGGGCGGGTAGGTGTGAGGGTTGCAGGAAAAAGAGTGTGGGGTAGGTGTGAGGGGTTGGGGTAAAGTGTGAGGTTGAAGGAGGTCGTGGGCGGGGTATAGGATGTATCCGGGTTGGTATGGCGGTGTGAGGGTTGCAAAGGAAGCGTTGTGGGCGGTGGTTCAGGCTGAGGGGGTTGGGGTCCGTGTGTGAGGGTGCACGGAAACGGTGTGGTGGGTAAGCGTATGAAGGGGGTGGGTTAGGGGTGAGGGGGTGCAGAAGGGTGGCGGGTAGGCTGGGGGGTTGGGGTGGTGTGGGTTGCAGGAAGGTGTGGGCGGGGTAGGTGTAGGGCGTCTCGGGTACGCTCGCTGAGGGTTAGCGCAGGACAGGTTGGGGTTATGGTTGAGGGGTTGGGGGTAAGGTGTGAGGGTTGCAGGAAAGGTGTGGGGAGTAGGCAGGTGAGAGGAGTTGGGGTAGGTGTGGAGGTTGCAGGAAGGTGTGGGGGTAGGTGAGATGAGGGAGGTTGGGTAGGTGGTGAGGTGCAGGAAGGTGTGGGGGTAGGTGAGGGGGGTTGGGTAGGTGTGAGGGTGGTTAGGCAGCGGGTTGGGAGGTGTGGGGTGCAGTAAGGCTGGGCGGTAGCTATGTAGTAGAGTGAGGAGTTGCGTGTGTAGTGAGGGGTTGGGGTAGGTGTGAGGGTTGCAGAGTGTGGGGGTAGGTGACTGATGGGGTTGCAGGAAGTGTGGGGGTAGGTGATGGGGGTTGGGTAGGTGTGAGGGTTGCGAGGAAAGGTGTGGGGGTAGGGAGGGGTTGGCGGTAGGTGTGAGGGTTGCAGTTGGGTAAGAGGTGAAAGGTGTGTAGGGGGGGTGTTTGGCTAGGGGGTTTTTGGGGTAGGTGTGAGGGTTGCAGGAGAAAAAGGTGTGGGGGGTAGGGGTTTGGGGTAGGGGGTGGCGTGCAGGAGGTGGTGGGGTAGGTTGAGGGGGTTGGGGTTGTGAGGCTGCAGGAAAAGGGTGGGGGTAGGTGAGAGCTGTGCGGTAGGGTGCAGGAAAAAGGTTGTAGTAGGTGGAGGGGCGTTGGGGCACTGTGGTAGTGACAGGAGGGGGTTGGGTAGTTGAGGGGTTGGGGTAGTTTGTGAGGGTTTGCAGGAAGGTTAGCGTGGGGGTAGCGATGCGGGTTGGGGTAGGTGTGAGGTTGCAGGAAGGATGTGGGGTAGGTGAGGGGACGTTGGGGTAGGTGTGAGGGTTGCAGGAAGGTGGGTGGTGAGGGGGTTGGGGTAGGTGTGAGGGTTGCAGGAAGGTGTGGGGGTAGGTGGAGGGGGTTGGGTAAGGTGTGAGGGTTGCAGAAGGTTTGGGGATAGGGTTTAGTGAGGGGGTTGGGGTGGTATTGTGAGGGATTGCACGGAAGTGTGGGGGGTTAGGATTGAGGGGGTTGGGGTAGGTGTGAGGGGTTGCAGGAAGGGTGTGGGGGGTTAGGCTGGTTGGGTTGGGGTAGGTGATGAGGGGGAAGGTGAGGGTTTGCAGAAAGGTGTGGGGGTAGGTGAGGGGGGGTGGGGTAGGTGTGAGGAGTTGCAGGAAGGATTGTGAGGGGTAGGGACTGAGGGGCGTTGTGGGTTGTCGGAGGGTTGCAGAAGGTGTGGGTAGTACAGGGGTTGGGGTAGTGTGAGGGTTGCAGGAAATGGTGTGGGGGTAGGTAGGGGGGTGGGGTAGGTGTGAGGGGTTGCAGGAAGGTGTGGGGTGGTGAGGGGGGGTTGGGGTGGGTGTGAGGGGTGCAGGAAGGTGTGGGTGGGAGGGGTTGGGTAGTGTGAGGTTGGCAGAATGTTTGAGCTGAGGGGGTTGGGGTGGTGTGAGGCGTTGCAGGAAGGTGTGGGGGTTAGGTGAGGGGTTGGGGTAGGTGTGAGGGTGCATGGAAGGGTGTGGGGGGTAGGTGAGGGGGTTGGGGAGGTGTGAGGGTTGCAGGAAGGTGTGGGGGTAGGGTAGGGGTTGGTAGTGGTGTTTTTCAGGGTTGCAGATTGGGCAGGGTTGAGGGTGAGGGAAAGGTGTGGGGGGGGTAGCGTGGAAGGGAGCTGCAGGAAGTTGGGTAGGTTGAGGGGTGGGGTAGTGTGAGGGTTGCAGGAGGTTGAGGGGGCGGGTAAAGGAGGTGTGCAGGAAGGTGTGGGGGAGGTGGAGGTTTTTGTGCTTAGGGTAGTGGTTTGCAGGTGTGGGGGAGTGAGGGTAGGTTGGGGTGGGTGAGGGTTGGCAGGAAGGTGTGGGGTTGAGGGGGGGGGGGTAGGTGTGAGGTTGCAGGAAAGGTGTGGGGGTGAGGTGGGCGTTGGGGTAGTGTAGGGTCAGAGGTGAGAGGGGGTTGGGGTTGGTGTGAGGTTTGCAGGGCGGTGTGGGTGAGGGGTCGGTAGCAGGTGTGTGATGGTGCAGAAGTGTGGCGTAGTGAGGGGTTGGGTAGGTGTGAGGTTGGGTTGGTGTGAAGCAAGTGTGGGGGTAGGTGCAGGAAGGTGTGGGGGGGAGGGGGTTGGGGTAGGTGTGAGGGGTCGGTAGGGGGTGGGTAGGTGTGAGGGTTCAGAAAGGGGGTTGGGACAGGAAGGTGTTGGGGGGAGAGGGGGTGGGGTAGGTGTGGAAGGGGGGGTGGGGGGGTAGGGGGTTCGGTGGTGAAGGTGGGGTGTGAGGGGTTGGGCAGGATAGGTGTGGGGGTAGGTGAGGGGTTGGGGTAGGTGGTGAGGGGTTGCAGGAAGGTGTGGGGTAGTGACGTCGGAGTTGGGTAGGGTGATGGTGTTTCGCCGGAAGGGGTTGGGGGTAGCCATCGAGAGGGGTGGGGTAGGTTTGATTTGCAGGTTGCAGGGTTGTGGGGGTAGGTGAGGGGTCGTTGGGTAGTGTGAGGGTTGGCAGGAAGTTCGGAGGTAGGGTGTGGTAGCGTGGAGTAGGTGGTCGACGGGGGTTGCAGGAAGGTATGTGTGAGGGTTGGTAGGTGTTGGGTAGGTGTGAGTTGCTGGAAGTTGTGGGGGTAGGCTGAAGGCGGGGATTGGGTAGTGTGAGGGTTGCAGGAAGGTGTGGGGTAGGTGAGGTGGGGTTGGGGTAGGTAATGTGAGGGTTGCAGGAAGGTGTCGGGGGGGGGTGAGGGGTTGGAGTAGGTGTGAGGGTTGCAGGAAGTGTGGGTAGTGAGGGGGGTAGGTCTGAGGGCGGTTGGGCAGAAGTGTGCGGGCTAGTGAGGGGTGTTGGGCGTAGGTGTGAAGGTGTGCAGTAAGTGTGGGTAGGTGAGGGGTTTGGGTAGGTGTGAGGGTTGCAGGAAGGTGTGGGGGTAGTGAGGGGTTGAGGGGGGGCGTTGGGTAGGTATGGTAGGGTTGCAGGAAGGACAAGGACAAAATGCAGGACAGGTGTGGGGGTGGGTTGATAGAGGTGGACTGATGCGTTGGGGTTAGTGGTGTGAGGGTTGCAGGCAAGGGTGTGATAGGTGAAGTGGGTACAGTGTGATGCGGACAAGGTGTGGGGTAGGTGAGGGCGTTGGTAGGGTGTGAGGTTGCAGAGGTGTGTGCGGGTAGGTGAGGGGGTGTGGGTAGAGTGCGAGGGGGTTGCAGAAGGTGTCGGGCGTAGTGAGGGGGTTGGGCAGTGGTGGCAGGTTGCAGGAACGGGTAGGTGAGGCCGCGTTGGGTAAGGCTGTGAGTTTGCAGGAAGTGTGGGGTAGGTGAGCGGGTTGGAGGTTCGTTGAGGGTTGCCAGGAAGGTGTGGGGGTAGAGTAGGGGGTTGGGGTAAGGTGTGAGGGTTGCAGGAAAGGTGTGGGGGTAGGTGAGGGGTTGGGGTAGGTGTTGAGGGTTGCAGGAAGGTGTGGGGTAGGCTGAGGGTGCGGGTTTAGGCTTGAGGGTGCCCCGAAGGTGTGGAGCGTAGGTGAAGGTTTGGGTAGTGTGAGGGTTGCAGAAGGGGTAAGGGGTAGGTGAGGTGGTAGTTGAGGGTTGCAGAAGGGTGGGGGTAGGTGAGGGGTTGGTTAGGTAGTTAGGGCTTTGCGGGAGGCCCAGTTGAGGTTGCAGAAGGTGTGTAGGGTAGGTGAGGTGAGGGTGCAGGAAGTTGTGGGGTGGGGTTGAGGGGTGGGTGTGAGGGTTGCAGAAGTGTGGGGTAAGGTGTGGGGGTGAGTGGTGCAGAACGGCTGTGGGGTACGTGGGGTCGGGTAGTCCCTTGTAGTTGCAGGGTTGGCGGATGGGGTAGGTGGGGTAGGGGTTTGCAGGTACGTGCGAGGGTTGCAGAAGGTGGGAGGTAGGTGAGGGGGGGGACTCTGTGAGGTGCAGAAAGATTGGTAAGGTGGCGGTCGGGGAGGGAGGCGGGTGGTGTACGTGGAGGCGTTGCAGGTGTGGGGGGTGGGAGTCGGGTGAGCGGTTGGGGGGTGGGGTTGCAGGCAAGTGTCGGGGTGAGGGTGAGGTGCTGGGTTGCAGGAAGATGTGGCGGGCTAGCTGAGGGGTGGGGTAGTGCTGCAGGGTTTGCAGGGGGAATGGGTGTATCTTGGTGAGGGGGGGTTGGGGGTAGGTGTGAGGGGTTGCAGGAAGGATCGGGGGTAGGTGGTGGGGTTGGGGTAGGTGAGGTGCAGGAAAGTGTGGGGAGTTAGGGGGTTGGGGTAGGTGTGAGGGTTGCAGGCAGGTGGTGGGGTGAGGGGGTTGGGGTGGTATTTGGTTAAGGGCTGAGGGGGTTGCAGGAGTGTTGGGTAGGTGGGGGGTTGGGGGTAGGTGAGGGAGCTAGTGGGGTAGGTGAGGTGGGGGTTGGGGTAGGTTTAGGAGTTGCAGGAAGGTGTGGGGGTAGGTGAGGGGGTTGGGGTAGGTGTGAGGGTGCAGGAAGCGTGTGGGGGTGGTGAGGGGGTTGTGGGTGGTGTGAGGGATTGCAGGAAGAGTGTGTGGGGGTAGGTGAGGGGGTCGGGGTTAGGGGGTTGGGGAGGTGTGAGGGTTGTGGGTTGAGGGGAAGGTTGGGACGAGGTGTGAGGGTTGCAGAGAGAGGTGTGGGGGGTAGGACTGACGGGGGTCGGGTTAGTAAGGTGTGAGTGGGTTGCACGAAAAGGTATGGGGGATAGGTGGAATGGGTTCAGAGAGTCAGAGGCTCAGGCTGACAAGCGTCTCGTGGTAGGTAGCTCGCGCGGATCGGTTGTGTTGAGAAGTTGTGGGGGTAGGAAAGGTGGGGGTGGGGGTAGTGAGGGGGTTGGGGTAGGTGTGAGGGTTGCAGGAAGGTGTGGGGGGGCTAAAGGAGGGGGTTGGGGTAGGTGTGAGGGTTGCAACGTGAGGGGTAGGTGTGGGGTAGGTGGAGGTGAGGTTGTGGGTAGGTGTGAGGGTTGCAAGGAAGGTGTGGGGGTAAGGTGAGGGGTTGGGGTAGATAGTGAGGGTGTGCAAAAGGTGCTGGGGTAAGGGGTGAGGGTTGGTGTAAGGTGTGGATGCGTTGCAGGAAGGTGTGGGGTAGAAGTGAGGGGGTTGGGGTAGGTGTGATGTGTTGCAGGATAAGGTGTGGGGGGGAGGGGTTGCAGGGAGGTGGGGGTCGGTGTATGGGGGTAGGTGAAGGGGTAGGTGTAAGGATTGAGTAAATGGGTTGCAGAAAGGTGTGGGGGTAGGTGAGGGGGTTGGGGTAGGGAAGACTGGGGTGCGCGTGAGTAGGTGGCTGCGGTGTGGGGTAGGTGAGGGGGTAGGTGTAGGATGGGGTAACGGGTGTGAGGGTTGCAGGAAAAGGTTGTGGGGTAGGTGAGGGGGTAGGTAAGGTGTGAGGGTTGCAGGAAAAGGTGTGGGGGTAGGTGAGGGGGTTGTTGGGGTAAGGTGTGAGGGTTGGCAGGAAAAAGTGTGGGGAGGTTGGGCAGGAAGTGAGGGTTGCAGGGGTAAAAAAAAGGTGTGGTGGGTAGGGATTGGAGGGAGTGGGGTAGGTGTGAGGATTGGGGTGGGGGTAGGTGAGGGGGTTGGGGTATGGTAAGGTGTGAGGGGTTGCAGGAGGGTGTGGGGGTACTGAGTGTAGGGGGTGCGAGGAGGGGGTTTGGGGTAGGTGTGAGGGTTGACAGGAAAAAGGTAGGTGGGCGGGGTTGGGTGTATTTAGGGGGAGGTGGCGGGGGGTTGGTGTAAAGGTGGGGTGAGGGTGCGGAAGGTGTGGGGGATAGGGTGAGGGGGGTTGGGGTGAGGTGTGAAGGTTGCAGGAAGGTGTGGGGGTAGTGAGGGCGCTGAGGGGTGTAGGTTGTAGGTGTTGGGTAGGACTGAGTGGGGGTTGGGTAGGGTTGAGGGTTGAAAGAGAATTGACAGGATGGTGTGGGGTAAGGTTGAGGGGGTTGGGTAGGATGTGAGGGTTGCAGGAAGGTGTGGGGGTAGGTGAGGGGGGGTGGGTAGAGGGTTGAGGCTAGGTGTGAGGGTTTGCGGTATGGTGTGGCAAAGGTGTGGGGGTAGGTGAGGTGAGTTGCAGGTTGGGTATGGGTGTTGGGTAGGTGAGGGTGCAGGAAGTGGTGGGGGTAGGTGAGGGGTGTGGGGGTAGGTGTGAGGGTTGCAGGAAAGGTGTGGGGGTAGGTGAGGGGGTGGGGTAGGGTGAGGGGGGTGCAGAAGGTGTGGAGGGGATTTTTAGGTAGGGGGGCGTTGGGTAGGTGTGATTGGTTGCAGGAAGGTGGCTGGGGTAGGTGAGGGGTTGGGGTAGGTGTGAGGGTTGCATGGAAGTGTGTGGGGGTAGGTGAGGGGGTTTGGGGTAGGTGTTGAGGAAGGTTGCACGTGTGGGGTGGTGCAGGAAGGGTGTGGGGTAGGTGGGGGGTTGAGGGTAAAGGTGTGAGGCGTGCAGACAAGTGCTGGGGGGCCGTGAACCAGACGGGTTGCAGAAAGGTGTGGGGGGTTAAGGTGAGGGGGTTGGGGTAGCGTGTGAGGGTTGCCAAGGAAGGTGTGGGGGTAGGGTGGGGTTGTGGGTAGGTGAGGGGGTTGGCCGAGTTACCGGGTGTCAGTTGCAGGAAGGTGTGGGGGTAAGGTGGGGGGTTGGGGTAGGTGTGAGGGTTTGCCAGGAAGGTGATGGGGGTAGGTGAGGGGGTTGGGGCTAGGTGTTTGAGGGGTTCAGGAAAGTGTGTGGGGTAGGTGAGGGGGATTGAGTGTGGGTATGGAAGGGTTGCAGGAAGGTGGTGGGGGTAGGTGCAGGGGGTTGGGGTAGGTGTGAGTGTTGCAGGAGGTGTGGGGTAGGGTGAGGGGGTTTGGGGTAGGTGTGGTCTGGGTGGGGGTAGTGTGGGGGTAAGGGAGGTTGGGGTTGTGAGGGTTGCAGGAGGTTGGGGTAGGTGGAGCGTTGGGGTAGTGTCGATGGTCAGGAAGGTGTGGGGGTGGTGAGGGGGTCTAGGGGTAGGGTCACGGAAGGTGTGGAGGGTAGGTGAGGAGGGTTGGGGGTAGGTGTGAGTGGTTGAGGAAGGTGTGGGTAGGTGGGGGGTTTGGGGGTGGAGGGCTTGGCAGGAAGGTGTGGGTAGGTGAGGGGGTTGGGGTAGGTGTAAGGGTGCAGGAAGGTGTGGGGTATGGTGAAGGGTGGTGTGAGGTTGCAGGAAGGTGTTGGGGGTAGTGGAGGGTTGCAGGAAGTGTGGGGTAGGTTGTGAGGGCTTGCCTAGGAAGGTTGTCGGGCGTTGAGGGGTTGGTAGGGAGCGTTGCAGGTGTGGGGGTAGGCCGGTTGGGTAGTGTTGAGGGTGAGGGGGTGTGGGGTGGGTGAGGTGAGGTTGCGGTTGGGGTAGGTGTGAGGTGTGCAGGAAGGTGGGGGTGTGAGGGGATATGAAGTTGCAGTAGGGATGGGTTGGGTGTAGATGATGGAGGGCCAGGTTAGGCTTAGGTGAGGTAGAGGTTGGAGGGTTTACGAAACGAGGGCGTAGTGGGGGTTGTTGAGGGTTGCTAAGTGTGAGGTTGCCGGTAGGTAGGGTAAAGGGTGCAGAAGGTGTGGCGAGGTGAGCGGGCGGGGTAGGTGTGACGTTGCAGGTGTGGTAGGTGTGCCGGGGTCGGTAGGTAGGTGAGGTGGAGTGCAGGAAGTGTCGAGGCGTAGGTGTTCGCGGTAGGTGAGGGTTTGCCAGGAAAGTGAGGGTTCAGGAGGGTGGGGGTAAGGTGAAGGGGGTTGGGGTGCGTAGGTGAGGGGTGGGGCTAGGTGTGAGTGCAGAGGTGTCGGGGTAGGTAGGGGGTTGGGGAGGGTGAGGTGGGGCAGGTATAAGGGTGGCGTAGCGTGAGGGTCGGGTAAGTGTGTGAGGGTTGCAGGAACGTGTGGGAGGTAGGTAGGCGGTTGTGGGTAGTGTGAGCGTTGCAGGAAGTTGGGTAGTAGGGTCGCGTAGTGTGAGCCGGTGCAGAAAGTTGTGCAGAAGGTGTGGCGGGTCGGGGTAGCTGAGCGTTTAGGTGTAGGGTGCAGCGAGTGTGGGCGGTAGGTGAGGGTTGGTAGGGTGTAGGATTGCCAGAGGTGGGGTAAGCGTGAGGTTGTTAGGTGTTGAGGCTGCAGGAAGTTGGGTACGGTGAGGGTTGGGTAGGGTGCAGGGTTGCAGGAAGCGTGTGGGGGAGGGGGCGGGTAGGTGTGAGTGTTGCAGGAAGGTTGGGGTAGGTGGGCGTCGGGGTAGGTGTGAGGGCTTGCAGGAAGGTGTACGGGCGGTAGGAATGAGGGGGTTGGCGTAGTGTGAGGTGCAGCAAGGGTGGGGGTAGGTGATCGGGTTGGGTAGTTGCTGAGGGTTTGCAGTAAGGTGTGGGGGGGAAGTGGGGTAGATGGCGTAGGTGAGGGTTGGGTGTGAGTTGCAGGAGAGGTGTGGGGTAGGTGAGTATAGGGTTAGGTGTGAGGTTTGCAGGGAAAGGTGTCGGGTAGTGCAGGGGGTTGGGGTAGCTGTGAGTGCAGGAAGGTGGGGCGTAGTTGAGGGTTGGGTAGGTGTGAGGCGTTGCAGGAAAGGTGTGGGGTTAGGTGAGGGGGTTGGGTTGTAGGGTTTGAGGGTATTGCAGGAAGCGGGGGTAGGTGAGGGGTTGGGTAGGTGTGAGGGGCAGAAGTTGTGGGTAGGTCAGGGGTTGTAGGTGTAGGGTTGCAGGAAGGTGTGGGTATGAGGTTGCGGTACGGTGTGAGGTTTTCAGGAAAGTGTGGGGTAGGGGAGGGTTGGGCTGTAGTGTGAGGGGTTGCAGGAGGTGTGGGGAAGTGAGGGGTCGGGGTAGGTGTGAGGGTGCAGGAAGGTTGTGGGGTAGGTGAGGTGGGTAGGTGTGAGGGTTGCAGAAGGTGTGGGCGGTAGGTGAGCGGGTCGGGGGTAGGTGTGAGGCCGTTGCAAAAGGTGTGGGTACGGTGGGGTCGGTAGGTGAGGGGTTGGGGGGGTGGGCTAGGGGGCAGGGTTGCCAGAAGTGTGTTGGTAGGTGAGGGGTTGGGGTAGGTGTGAGGGTTGCAGGAGAGGAAGGAGTGGGGGGGCATGGGGGGCTTGGGGTAGGTGGAAGGGTTGCAGGAAGTGTGTGGGGGTAGGTTGAGGGGGTTGGGCAGGTTGAGGTTGCAGAAGGTGGTGGGGGTAGGTGAGGGGGTTGGGGTGGTGTGAGGGTTGCAGAAGGGTGTGGGTAAGGTGAGGGGGTTGGGGTAGGTGTGAGGGTTGCAGAAGGTGTGGTAGGAGGTGTGGGTAGTGTGAGGGTTGCAGAGAAGGGTTGGGGTAGGTGTAGCGGAGAGATGTGGGGCTGGTGAGGGGGTTGGTTAGGGTGAGGGTTGCAGGAAGGTGTGGCGGTAGGGCTGAGGGGGTATGGGGTGGTGTGAGGTGCAGAATAAGTGTGGGGGTAGGTGAGGGGTTCGGGTAGTGTGAGGGTTAGAGGTGTGGGGGAATGGGGTAGGGTGGGGTTGCAGGAGTGAGGTTGGGGGTAGGTAGAGGGCAGTGAGGGTAGGTGTGAGGGTGCAGAAGCGATGGGGGTAGTGGAGGGGTTTTGGGTAGTGCCTGAGGGTTTGCACGGAAAGGTGTGGGGTAGGTGAGGGGGAAGGTGGGGTAGGTGTGAGGGAAAGCTTGCCATGGAAGTGTGGGGGTAGGTGAGGGTTGGGGTAGAGTGTGAGTTGCAGGAAGGTGTGGGGGTAGGTGGGGTTGGGTATGGTGTGATGGGTTTGCGTGGGGTTGGTTAGTTGTGAGGGGTTGCAGGAAAGGTGTGGGGTAGTGAGGGGGTTGATAGGTTGCAGGAAGGTATGGGGGTAGAGAGGAGTTGGGGATAAGGAGAGGTTGCAGGTGTGGGGGGAGAGGGTTTAGGTGTGAGGGTTGCAGGAAGGTGCTCCTCGGTATTTCCTTAAGGTGCCTTTTTTTATTTCATTTATTCTTTGTGTTTTTTTACTTTGGTTGCGGGGGGAGGAGGTGAGGGGTTGGGGTAGGTGTGAGTGGTTCAGAGGTGTGGGGTAGGTGAGGTGGGGTTAGGGTTGCTGGGGAAGTGAGGGGGTGGGTGTGAGGGTAGTTAGGTGAGGGGGTGAGGTGTGAGGGTTGCAGGAAGGTGTGGTAGGTCAGGGGTTGTGTGAGGGTAGTTGGGAGGGTAGGTGAGCGTTGAGGCTTGCAGAGGGGGAAGGTGTGAGGGGTAGCTAGGGGTGGGGTAGTGTGAGGTGCAGGAAGGTTAGGCGGTAGGGAGGTTGGGGTAGGGTGAGGTTCAGAAGTGTGGGGTAGGTGAGGGTCGGTAGGTGAGGCGGGTGCAGGAAGTTGCTCTTGGAGTAGTGAGGCGCGGTTGGGTAGTTTGAGGTTGCAAGGAAGGTTGGGGTAGGTGAGCGGGGTTTGGTAGAGTTTGAGGTTGCAGGAAGGTGTGGGTAGTGAGGGGTTGGGTTAGTATAGCGTCTGCAGGAAGTGGGGGGTAGGATAGGGGTTGGTAGTGTGCAGGTTGCAGAAGTTGGGGGTAGGTGAGGGGTTGTAGTGGAGGTTGCAGGAAGTGTGGGTAGGGCTGTGAAGGGTTGGCAGGAGGTTGGGTAGTGTGAGGGTTGCAGAAGTCGTGGGGTAGTGAGGGTTGGGTAGTGTGAGGGTGCAGGAAGCTGTGTGGGTGTTGAGGCGTTGGGCGTAGTGTGAGGGTTGCAGGAAGGTGTGGGTAGTGAGGGGGTTGGCGGTAGTGTGAGGGGTTGCCAGAAGGTGTGGGGGTAGTGAGGGGTGGGTAGGTGTAGGCGGTTGCAGGAAGGTGTGGGTAGGTGTGAGTTGGGTAGGTATTGTGAGGTTGCAGAAGGCTGTGGGGCCGTAGGTCAGCACGGGTCGTTGGGTAGTGTGAGAGTTGCAGCGAAGTGTGGGTAGTTGAGGGGGTTGACGCGCGTACGTGTGAGGGTTGCAGAATAGTGGTAGTAGGTGAGGGTTGGGTAGGTGTGAGGTTGCAGGAATGTGTTGGGTAGGTGAGGTCGTTGGTAAAAGTGTGAGGTTGCAAAGAAGGTGTGGGGTAAGGTGAGGGGGGTTGGGTAGGTGTGAGGGTTGCAGGAAGGTGATGGTAGGTGAAGGGTGGGTAGTGTGAGGTTGAGAAGGTGTGGGGGTAGGGAGGTTGGGGAGTTGAGGTTGCAGGAAGCGGCATTGTGTAGGTAGGGTTGGGGTAATGTGTGCAGGCGTTTGCAGGAAGGTTGTGGGGCGTAGTGAGGGGGTTGGGTAAGTGTGAGGGTTGCACGAAGTTGGCGGTAGGAGGGTTGGGTAGGTTGAGGGTGCAGGAAGGTGGCGGGTTAGGTGAGGGCGTTGGTAGTGTGAGGCGTTAGCAGGAAGTGTGGGTAGGTGAGGGTTGGTAAGGTATAGCGTTGCAGAATGTGGGCGTAGGTGAGCAGGGTTGGGAGAGTGAGCGTAGCCAGAAGGTGTGGGTAGTGAGGCTTGGTAGGTTGAGGTTGCAGAGGTGTGGCGTAGGTAGGGGTTGGTACGGTGTGAGGGATCCAGGCTAAGTGTGGGGTAAGGTGAGGGGCTTGGGTAGTGTGAGGTTTGCAGAAGTGTGTGGGGCGCTAGGTGAGGGGGTTGGGTAGGTGTGAGGGTGCAGGAAGGTGTGGGGGTAGGTGAGGCGTTGCGTAGGTGTATGCTTTGCAGGAAGTGTGGGTAGGTGAGGGTTGTAGGTGTGAGGCGTTGCCAGGAAGTGTGGTGTCAGTGAGGGGTTGGTGTAGGTGTGAGGCGTTGCAGATGCTGGGGGTAGGTTTAGGACGTTGGGGTAGTGTGAGGTGCAGGGAAGTGTGGGTTAGTGAGGGTTGTAGTGTGAGGTTGCCAGGAAGGCTGTGGGGTATTGAGGTTGGGTAGGTCTGTGAGGCGTTCAGGAAGTGTGGTAGGTGAGGGTTGAGCGTAGTGTGAAGGTTCAGAAGGGATGTGGGTATGAGGGGTGGGGTATATTGAGGGTTGCAGGGAAGTGGGGGTAGGGGAGGGGGTGGTGAGTGGTGAGGTTGCAGCGGAAGTGTGCGGGGTAGTGAGGTTGGTAGGTTGAGGGTGCCAGGAAGTGTGGGAGTGGAGGGGGTTGGGTAGTGTGAGGTGCACGAAGGTGCTGGTAAGCGTGAGGGGTTGGTAGGTTGAGTTGCAGGATCGTGTGTGGGAGTGAGGGTTGGTACGTGTGAGAGTTGCAGAAGGTGTGGCGGTAGTGAGGGTTGGTAGTGTGAGGGTGCAGAAGGTGTGCGGCTAGTGCGAGGGTTTGGGTAGGTGTGAGGGTTTGCAGGAAAGTTGTGGGATAGAGTGAGGGTTGGGGTAGGTGTGAGGTTCAAGGAAGGGTGTATTGAGGGGTGGGGTAGTGTGAGTGGTTGCAGGAAGTGGGTAGTGACGGGCGTTGAGGGTTATGGTGTGAGGTTGCAGAATGTGGGTAGGTGCAGGTGTGGTAGTGTGAGGTTGCAGGAAGCGTGTGGGTAGGTCGAGGGTGTAGTGTGAAGCTCTGCAGAAGCGGACGCGCGGAGATCGGTGTGGGGTAGTAGGGGTATGGGTGTTAGTTGAGGCGTTGCAGGAGGTGTTCGGGTAGTGAGGGGGGTTGGCGTAGGTGTGAGTAGTTGCAGATGTGGGTATGAAGGGGTTGGGGTAGGTGTGAGGTTTGCGAGGATAGGGTGAGGGTAGTTGAGTTGCGGGTAGGGGATGTGAGGTCAGGAAGGTGTGGGGGTTAGTGAGGGGGTTGGGTAGGTTGTGCAGTTCAGGAAGGACGGGAATTGTGGGGTAGGTAGGGGTTCGCTAGCGTGTGCAGGGTGCAGGAGACTGTGGGCGTAGGTGAGGGTTGCGCGGTAGTGTGACGTTGCAGAAGTGCGCGTGGGGTAGTGAGGGTATGGGTAGGTGTGATTGCAGGAAGGGTGGCGGGTAGGTGAGGGTTTGGTAGTGTGAGTTGCAGGAAGTGGGGGGTAGTGAGGGGTTTAGTGTAGCGTTGTGCCATGAAGGGTGGGGCTAGTGAAGGGGTGGGTAGTCGAGGGTCTGCCCAGAAGTTGTAGTTGAGGGGTGCTAGGTGTGAGGGTGCAGCAAGCGGTCGGGGTAGTGAGCGGGTTCGTATTGAGGGTTGCAGGAACGTGGGTAGCGGTGAGGGGGATTGGAGGTACAGTGTGAGGCGTTGCCAGAAGGTGTGGGGTAGGTGAGGTGTTGGGTAGTTGATTGAGGTTGCAGGAAGTGTGGGTAGTGACGGGTTGGTAGGTGTGAGGTGTCTGCAAGAAGTTGGCAAGTGAACGGGCTTGGCGGTAGTGTGAGGTTGCAGAAGTGGATAGGTGTGGGGGTAGGTGAGGGGGTTGGGGTAGGTGTGAGGTTGCGAAGGTGGTGGGG
>JAJSRW010000272.1:0-36479 GCA_022414725.1 Microglena sp. YARC | reverse complement strand
CATGTTACCCAACTGAGAGAGAGACAAAGCATTTGCATTGAGGAGGGTGGCCTAGAGGACATGTGTGAGTGTGTTGGAGGAGACGTGTAAGGAGGTCTGATGGCAATAGACTCTTTGTGGTGTTTGTGTGTGTGTGTTTGTGCGTGTGTGTTGTGGTGTTTGTGTGTGCATCATAGACATAATCGGTTCCTGTGCAGATGTGTGTGTTTTGATGTGGTGTGTGCTGTTTGGTGTATTGTTGTGTGTGGTTTGTGTGTTTGTGTTGTGTGTAACTGTCTTGTGTGTGTGTTGTGTATGTCGAATGGCCGCGACTCTCTCTGTGGTGAGTATATGTCGTGTGTGTGTTTGTATATGTGCTGTGTGTCGTTATATGTGCGTGTTTGTGTGTTTTGTATGTGTGTGGTGTGTGTATGTGGTGTGTGTGTAGTTTGTGTGTGTTGTGTGTGACTCTATGTGGTGTGTGTGTGTGCTTGTATTTGTGTGGCGGTGTGTTGTGTTTTTGTGTGTGTTGTGTATTTGTGTGTTGTGTTGTTTGTAATGGTGTGTTGTATGGGTTGTGGTGTTTGTATGTGTGTGCGTGTGTGTGTTATGTTGTTGTGTGACGTACACTCGCTAAAGTACTCACCATCGAGGTAATGTGTTTGATGTGTGTGTCTGTGGTGTGTGCGTGTGACCGTGTTTGGGAGGGGAGGGGGGGGGGGGGCATAAGTATGAGTGAGAGTCGGGGGGACATGCGTGCAGTGTGAGGAGGAGGACGGAATAGGCGAGTGCATGTGTTTATATGTGTGAGTGTATCTTCGTGTGTCGTTTTGGGAGGTGTGTGTGTGTGTGTGAGTACGTTGCGGCGGCGGGGGGGGGGGGAGGGGGGGGCGCGGGTAGGTCATGAGCACTCAAGGGTGGAGGGGTTCGGAACCATTGGTGAGTGTGAAGGCAGGAGGACGCAGATAGGATGTGCGCTGTCTGTGTGTGTCTGTATGTGTGTGCATGGAGAGGTGGGAATGGGTGGACGGTGGGGGGGGTCTGTAAGGCATACGCGGCAGTGGAGGTTGAGAACATGCTGAGTGTAAGGAGCCGAGGACGGGCATATCGACTGCCTGTGTCTGTCGTGGTGCGTGTTTAGTTGATGAGATATGTGTCGGTTTGTATGTGTGTGTTTTGTAAGTGTTGTATGTGTGTGTGTTTGTATGTGGTCTCTGACGACTTGTAAACTCAATCATAACTCAGAGGCACGAACTTGTTATATGTGGTGTTTTTATTGTTGTGTGGTTGTATGTGTGTGTGTATTTGCGTGTGTGTGAATGGTGCTCAGCTACGTACTGCGGTCGTTTGATGTGTGTCTGTCATGTGTAAGCTAGTTGTTATGTCCTTACTGTGTAGCGGACGGTGTGCATTAGGGTACAGGTGTATGGAGGTGTTGTGTTTGAGGGGGGAGCATAAGCCATTAGGGAGGTATGAGGTGAGTTGTGTAAGGAGAGGACGGTCGAAATGCGTAGCATGTCTTTCGTGCTTTGTGTCTGTGTGAGTCTTTGTGGATGGGAGGGGGCGGGGCGGCGTCGGGCGGGAGGGGTATTTAAGACATGAGCGAGAGTGAGTGAGGACATGGGTGAGTGTGAAGGAGACAGGACAGGATGGATGTCTTGTGTCTTTCATCTGTGTTTATATGTGTATCGTATGTGTGTGATTAAGAGGGGGGGGGGGGAGGGGAGGGGTGGGGGGGGGGCATAATCATGAGGAGAGAGGTGTGAGAACATTGGAGTTAGTGTAAAGCGAGTTAGAGGACGGGGATAGGATTCTTTCGTCTGTCCCCGACTCATCTTGTGTCTTGTATGTGTCTGGTGCGCAGACAGTCTACGTGTGTGGTGATGGGAGAGGTGGGTAGGGGGTGGGGACGTATAAGCATTAAGGGGGAGGCGAGAACCATGGTAGAGTGTGTTGGAGTAGAGGACGGCGATAGGACGTCTTATGTATGTGTGTGTGTTTTGTATGGTGTGTGCTATGTTAGGCAGGGGAGGAGGTGGTAGGTGGGGGGTCGGGCATTAAGCATGAGAAGAGTGGGAGGACCATGGTTGAGTGTGAAGAGGAGTGAGAACGGATAAGGAGCGAATGCGGTTTGTATGTGTGCCACTAAGCATCCGACGAGAGTTCAACGTTGTGTGGTGTGTGTGTGTGTATAAGAGGGGGTGGGCGTGGAGGCGAGGGTGCATAGGCATTGAGAAGGATGTGGTGGAATGACCATCGTGAAGTGTGGAGGAGGAGGAACGGCAAAGGACGTCTGTGTGTATTGTGTGTCGTGTGTGTTGGGAGGGGAGCGTGGGGGCATTCGCGATGAGGAGAGTGGGGCAGCAGAGACCAGATTAGGCCATGTATGTCTATGGTATTTGGTTTAATGTGGAATGTGGTCGAAGTGGGGTTAAACAGCGTGCGGTGTAAGGTATGTTTGTGAGAATGCTGGGTGCTGTGTGTGTGTGTGGGGGGGGGGGGGGGATTTGCGTATGTGCTGGTATAAGATATTGCGTTTTTGTGTGTGTGCGTTGTTGTGCCGTGTTGCGGCAGGAGGTGGAGGCGGGGGTCGGGGGGGGGGGATGGGGCGGGGGCATGAGTATGTAGGTAGAGAGTGTGGATGCGTGTTTGGTGTGGGGTTGTGCCAGGGTGTGGCGTGTGGGGCGGCGGCCGGATGGTGTGCGTAGTGGGGCGTGGGCTTGTGGGCTGTGTTAAGGGGGCGGGGGGGAGGGCGGGCATTGAAGTATTAGGCAAGATGTGGGTAGTTTGGTGAGGTGGTCGTGTGTGTGCTGGCCAGGGGCGGGGTGTCGGTAGTGTGTGTGTGAAGCACTCTCTACATGGTGTTGTTGTATGGTGTGTGTGATGGGGGGGGGCAATGAAATATTTTAGGAGAGTGCTGCGTGTGGGTTGGGTGTGGGTGCGGTCCGGGCGCCGGTGTATAAGAGGAGAAACTGTGGTAGTGTGTGTGTGTGGTTGTTGGTGGGGGGGGGGGGGGGGATTTGTGGCTGTGTTGTGTGGGTTGCACGGTTGTCGGTGAGCTGTGTAGCGTGTAGTGTGCAGTAGGTGTGTGGTGGTGTGGTGTGAAGCGGGTTGCGCTGTGGTGGTGGTTTGGGTGGTGAGGGCTGGGTGTCGCGGGCTGTGGGTGTGGTGTCGGGCCAGGCGTGTGGGTGTGGTTGTGGTGTGGGCGCAGGGTGTTGGGTGTAGGTGTGGGTGCAGTGTGGGGGCGGGGTGTGGTGTGTGGTGTGGGTGTAGGGATGTGGTGGTGTGGGTGCAGGGTCTGGGTGTGTTGTGTTGTGGGTATGGGTGTGGGGCTGTCGGTGCTGTGATTGGTAGGTGTGGTTTGGGTACAGGGTTGGGTAGTGGGGAGTGGATGTGGGGTAAGTGGCGTCAGCGGCAGGGTTTGTGTGGAGGTGTGGTGCTGGGCAGCGTGTGTGGTGTTAAGTGTGGGTGTGGTAGGAGTGGCGTGGGGGCCAGGGGGACCCAATTTAGCATGGGCAAAATGCTGGGGACCCACGGCAGCACCCACCGAACACAGGTCGATGATGGTTGGCTTTGCATCTTCGTTGATCGCATCCTTACGCTATGGCTAGCCACAATGGATGGCAGTCAGAGCGTTCAAAGATATGCAGAGGAAGCACAAGGCTCGTCGTGAAAGGGTCTCTGAGCTTATGAACATGGGCACGTTCAGGACACTTATTTCCGCAGCATCAACCTTGAAAGCTCTATGAGCAACGGCGCAGGACTCGGGTGAAGATGATTGAAACTGCAGAAAATGACGGAAATCTTACGAAAGCGATCTTCACCCAAGCGCGGCTGATGCTGCAGAGATTGTAGCCTGCAAAACAGGACGCGCGCCAAATGAATAGGACCGTTTTATGAACTGAAAAGAGTTTGCGTAGAGCAAAGAAAGATCGGACGCTTGCGTCGGGAGAAGGAGCGCACACACACAGAACTTGCACTGGACTGGCACGACAGATGCGCACCAACAGGGGAAATTTTCCCATCTGCTTCTTCAAAACTCGCTCCTTGCCCTTGTCATTTCCACCCATTCGGCAACATCGCCCCCTGCCCTGCTTCCTTAAAGCCTCCACATCATCGTCATCCCACGTGAGTGATTGCCAGTTCGCGCCTCCTCCCATCCCTTTCTTGCGCAACCAGTCACCAGCCTTTATCACTCACCGACCTAGCAAGTGACTGACGGTCAGGAGACTCAAATTACATCACACAACCTCTGCCATAGCACTGCGGCAAGTGTGAACTTCCAGACAAGCCCACACCAAGCCCTTAGGAGTTTTCTCCCATCTTACCCCTTCGTTAATCAAAACAGAGGAAAGCAAATCAAAATTTCATCACACAGCAATTGACAGGCCAGTGTTGACCCAGACAAGCACTTACCACACCCAAGACAAGCACTGCACACCCAAGACAAGCACTGCACAACCCAAGACAAGCAATACACACCCAAGACGAAGCACTGCACACTTCAAGACGAGGCACTACACACCCAAGACAAGCACTGACAACCCACAGGCGAACGACTACACTACACACCCAAGACAAGCACTGCACACCCAAGACGCGAGCACGTACACACCCAAGAAAGCACTGCACCAACCCAAGATAAGCCCAAACTACGACCCTGGGGGAACTTCCAAAATGTGCCAGCGCCTCCAATTGAGGTTTAACCTTTGGCGGACTGGTTGCGACACTGACACAGACAGAGAGATACAAAATCAGGAGCCTAGTGTACTGGCGTTGCTGCGACTAAGACCTCCTTGTGCATGCAGAGGGTGGGCTCACAGTTACCTTACCGGGAGACAGCCAGGGTGGATGTTTGTCGTGTGTGGCTGGTTGGTGAGGTGGTGGACTGTGGTGGGTGTGGAAGGCATATGCCTGTGTGGTTGGGGGGGGGGTAGAGGGTGGAGTGGGAGGGAGAGGGGGGAAATGCAGATGAGAGATGCAAAATTAGCTGCAGTAGACTAAGATCTTATGTGCATTGCCAGGGGTCTGGGGTGGGCAGGGGCGGGGGAAGTCTAAAAACCCTCTTATTGCTAAAGTGATTTGTTTTGCGGGGCAAGTGTCTACTCTCTGAGGCAGTGTGGGCAAGGAGGTGGGGTGGGGTGGTTGCTCCCTGGAACCCTGCAATCCACTTTGCCATTGCGCCCTACCGTGCCCAACCCTACCTCGACGGTTCAAGGGCCGGCGAAGGACACCTAATAAACACCACCTGCCAGAAAACTCTGCCGCCACTCCCCCCACCTCACCCAACCCTCAGAGGACGTAATACACCCTGAACTGACTAACCAAACCTACTCCCCGCCCCAGTGCACCCACCTAGCCCTCATGACCTAGCCTAATTCAAGGATAACAAACTGACAAACCAAACCTCCCCCCACCTGCCACCACTCCACTCCAAAAGTCACCAATGCCTAGACCTGAATGAGGGCTATCCCGAAGCTTTCACACGTCCACATGAAGGGAGAGTGCACCATCTGTGCGGTGTTGAATTCATACAAGCACACAGGGAAAAGCAAAATCCTTGAACTGGTCCCCAGATGACACCTTCAGGTAAGAGCCCCTAAAGAATAAACTAATCAGATCATATGTCTGATTCAAAACTGCAGGTGGAGTTGGTTACGTCAGGTGAGCTGAATTGGCAGTCAGGTGCAGGTGAGGTCAGGGGTGAGGCTGTCAGGTCAGAGGCAGCGCTGAACTTAGGCAAAGGGTTTTCAAAGGGGTTTTGGGGAAAGTGTTTTGGGAATAGTCAGTAAGTAAGTAATTACGCGCATAAGAGGAGGAGTAAGTGAGTAAGTTAGTAAGTAAGCTTAGTAAGTTAAGGAAGGAAGTAAGGAAGTAAATAGGCAGTCAGAGGAAGCTGCAATATATAAAACTGGCTGCCCATAGCTGGAAAATTAAAAACACGTGCAATGCAAGCACAGCCTGTTGCAGCCACAGCAAAGCAAGCTTGAAACCTGTGTGCCCCAGATTTGCACCTTCAGAGTAAGAGCCCCTAAAGAATAACTAACTCAGATCAGTGTCTGATGCCAAGGTGCGAGCTTGGTTAGTGCAGGGTCACGGTGGAGGGCTGAATAGGCAGTAGTAGAGTAATAGGCAATAAGAGTAGTAAGTAAGTAGTAAATTAGTAAGTTAGTAGAAGTAAGTAAGTACAGTAATAGGGCCAGTCAGAAGGAGCTGCCATATAAACTGCTGCCCATAAGGCTGAAAATAAAAACCACTGCGATGCAGCACAGCACAGTGTAGCCACAGCCAAGAGCAAGCTTGACCTGTCGTCCCCAGATAACATCAGGCCATCCAGTTTGTTCAGAATCGAGGTGCATACTTGGTTTTCGTTCAGGACAGGACTGAATAGGCCAGTTAAGAGAGCAGCTCGCATATAAGGCTTTCTGCTTGTAGCATGAAAAGGAAATAACACTGCCCAACTGCCAGGCACAGCACAGTGCAGCCACACAGTGCAGCCACAGCAATAGCAATCTGTTTGAACTGGCGTCCCCAAGATTTGCCATCCTTTTAGTAATATCCCCTACCAAACAAGATCACTCAAGCCACAACACAAGACAGTTAGAACATCACAGCAACAGCACAAGCCTCAAGTTGAGCCATGCACCCATACATGCACCTTCAGTAATATCCCTCAACAAATCACTCAGAAGCCACAACACAATGCACAGTACAACGTAGCACAGCACGCAAAAGCAATCTTTGAACTGCGTCCCCAGATTTGCACACTTCAGGTAAGAGTTTGCACCTTTAGGTAAGAGTTTGCCACCTTCAGGTAAGAGTTTGCACCTCAGGTAAGAACGTTTGCAGCCTTCAGGTTAAAGAGTTGCACCTTCAGGCAAGAGCTTTGCACCTTCAGGTAAGAGTTTGCCACCTCAGGTAAGAGTTTGCACCTTCAGACGATAAGAGTTTGCACCTTCAGGTAAGTGAGTCCCTAAACTTGTAGGCAGCTCCCAGGTCAGCTGTTTAGTCTCTGGGGACTTATAGCACACGTACGGCACAGACATAAGTTTAGTAAACTGATCCCCTAAAAGAATCATGCAAGCACAACAAAAAGCAACACAGAGACAGTACAACAGTAGCACAGCACGTTCACAGCACAAGTTGAGCCATGTACCAGACTTGCGCCTTTCAGCAGTGTAGCCCCTAAACAAATCACTCAAGCCACAACACAAGACTCAGTACAAAGGTAGCACAGCACAGCACAGACCACAAGTATGGGAGCCATGTACCCAGCACTTGCGCCTTTCAGCAGTAGCCCCTCAACAAATCACTCAAGCCACAAACACCAAGACAGTACAACGTAGCACAGCACAGAACAGCTCAAGTTGAGCCATGCGCCCAGACATGCACCTTTCAGTGATATCCCCTTAACAAATCACTCAAAGCATAACAGCAAGACAGTGACAACGTGAGTTACAGCACAGTCACAGCCACAGCACAGCACAGTATAAGTGAGCCATGTACCCAGACTTTGCACCTTTCAGGTAATATCCCCTTAACAAATCACTCAAGGCATTAACACAAAGACAGTACAACGTAGCCACAGCACAGCACCAGCACAGCTAAAGTTGAAGCCCACTTGCACCCAGACATGCACCTTTTCCAGTAATATCCCCTTAACATATCCACTCAAGCATAAAACCATGACAGTACAACATAGCACGCGGCACGGCACAGCATGCACAGCAACCAAGTTGAGCCATGTACCCAGACTTGCGCCTTTTCAGCTAGTAGCCCCTAAACAAATCACTCACAGCACAACACAAAGACAGTACAACGTAGCACAAAGCACAGCACAGCTCAAGGGTGAGCCATTTGCACCCAGGACATGCACCTTTCAGTAATTATCCCCTTAACAAATCACTCAAGCAAAAACCATGGACAGCTACAAACATTGAGCACGCACGCGCACAGCATGGCACAGTATAAGTTGATCCATGTACCCAGACTTGCGCCTTTCAGTACGAGCTCCTAAAAAAACCACGCAAGCACAACAGAAGACAGTACAGTGGTGAGTTACAACATAGCACAGCACAACTTGAGCCATTGTACCCAGACATCGCGTCTTTCAGCTAATATCCCCTTAAACAAATCACTCAAGGCATAAAACCCATGACAGTACAACGTAGCACAGGCACCGTCACAGCACAACTTGAGCCATTGCAACCCAGGCTACTTGCACACTATTCCAGTACAGCTGCTATTGAAATCGCTCTAGACACAACACGAAAGAAAACAAACATTGCACAGCAAGGCCACAGCACCAAGTTGGACCACGTACCCCAGACATACTACTCTTCCAGTAATTTCCCTAAACAAATCACTTGCAAGCACAACAAAAGGACTAGTACAACGTAGCCACCAGCACGGTCACAGCACAACTTGAGCCATGCACCACCCATACATGCCACCTTTCTGTACGAGCTCCTTAAGTACAGGTCCAACGTAGTACAAACATAGCAAAGCACAACTTGAGCCATCGTACTCTAGACATGCACTTTTTTAGTAAATATCCCCTAAACCAAATTACACGCAAGCACAACACAAGACAGTACAACGTAGCCACAGAGAGAGATACGTCACAGCACAACTTGAGCCATGTACCCAGGATCTTGCACCTTTCAGCATTGAGCCTGCTATAGAAATCACAGTAAGCAAATACACAAGGACAGGTCAACGTTTAGCATAGCAAGGCCACAGCACAAGTTGAAAGCCATGTAGCCCAGACTTGCACCTGTTCAGCATTGAGCTGCATATAGAAATCCGCCGCGTTAAAGCAAAACACAACGACAGGTCAACGTTAAGCATTAGCCAAGGCACAAGGCACAAGTTGAGCCATGTAACCCAGACTTGCACCTTTCAGCCATGAGCTGCGTATAGAAATCACATAAATCAATACACAAGACAAGTACATCAAGCCACAAGCACGTCACAGTCACAAGTTGAGCCATGGTACCCAGACATGCCACTTTTCAGGAAAATGCCCGTTTGTGCCACTTGGTTTTCCCGTGCGCTGCGGCAAGTGCTGTGCATGCTTGGTGCTGAAGCTGCATTAGTTTGTGTTTGCATTGCCTTGTTTTAGCTGCACAGGACTGCAAGGTGCAAATATGGGTAGCCATTCTGACAAGCTTGTTCTGCGCCTGCAGTGTGCTGTGCTGCAGGGTTGTGTTGTGTTTGCATTGTGTTTTTGTTAGGGCGTAGTGCAACTGGACGTGGGTGGGGTGCAGATATGAGGACAAGGCAGACCAATAACCGCTCAGTGCATCGAGAGATAGCCACCGGTGTCGTGTGCGCAATGCTGTGTGTGTGTTGCTGAAGCATTGTGTGTGTGTTGGGCAGCATTAGAGTGTTTTGTTGTAGTGGCAGGGGTAACATTTCTCCTGGCAGGATAATGCACCAAGCCTTGAAGTGGCTACCCAGTGGATTAAGAAGCTTCTGCGTTGTACGAGAGTCTGAGTGTCGAAAAGAATAAAAAACACTGCAATGCAGCACAGCACAGGTGCAGCACAGTGGGCACTCAGTTGCACAGCACGAGGGCTGAGCAATCTTGATATGTGGCGTGCAAGTGCGTCAGGGAGGGTGGACGTGGCAGAGGGTCCATACAAAACTGCGTCCCAGGAACCAAGGGGCACTAACAGGCACTTACTGAAAAAGTGCATGTCTCTAGGGTAAGTACAATGGGGCTCAAGGGACACGTTCTACTGGTGCCACTGTGCGGTTAATGTGTTGTTAGGGGTTGCGAAGTGTAGTGCGTTGGTGTTGGGGTTCAGGGGTGGGGGTACATTATGACACGTGCAGGTAATGTGTTCCCTTGTGTAGTGCGCTTGCGTGATCTCTTTTAGGGGCTCTTATCTGATGATGATGAGGATGATTGCATTTTTTCCTGGTGCCTCTATCTGGACTCCAAATGGTGCCCTCGGCTTGACAAAGTCAAGAGGGACTTATTGAAAGGCGAATGTCTGGGCATTATTACATTATTTTTATAAAAGGCGCGCATTACTGAAAGCGCGCATTACTGAAAGGTGCATTACTGAAAGGCGCATTACTGAAAGGGCAATGTTCTGGGGTACAAGGCTTCAAGTTGTGTTATGCCTTGCTGTGGCTACGTTGTACTGTAAAAAAAAATTGTATTCTCTTGTGTAGTGCTTATGTGATTTCTTTAGGGGCACCTACTGAATGGTGCATGTCTGGGTACATGGCTCAGGTTGTGCTGTGACGTGCTGTGCAATGTTGTACTGTCTTGTGTTGTGCTTACGTGATTTCAATAGCAGCTCGTACTGAAAGGTGCAAGTCTGGGTACATGGTTCAACTTGTGCTGTGCCTTGCTTTGCTACGTTGACCTGTCTTGTGTAGTGCTTACGTGGTTTCTATAGCAGCTCATGCTGAAAGGTGCAAGTCTGGGTACATGGCTCAACTTGTGCTGTGCCTTTGCTGTGCTACGTTGACCTGTCTTGTGTAGTGCTTACGTGGTTTCTATAGCAGCTCATGCTGAAAGGTGCAAGTGTGGGTACATGGTTCAACTTGTTCTTTGCTATGTTGTACTACGTTGTACTGTACTTCAGGAGCTCATGCTGAAAGGTGCAAGTCTAATTACATGGCTCAAGTTGTGCTTTGCTATGTTGTACTACGTTGGACTGTACTTAAGGAGCTCGTACTGAAAGGTGCATGTATGGGTGCATGGTTCAACTTGTGCTGTGACATGCAAAGAAATCATCCAAGCACACCACGACGCCACCCAGGACAGTGACTACGCAATGCACCATACAACAATACACTACAACAAGCACAATGCAGCACAACACATTGTAGCACATAAAAGCAAGTTTGAGGCGTGTCCTCATATTTGCACCTCAGTCTAGTGCACTACAACAAAACACAATACAACATAACACAATGCAGCACAGCACAATTCAGCACAGGAAAGCAAGTTTGAGGTGTGTCCTCATATTTGCACCTCAGTCCAGTGAACTACAACAAAACACAATACAACATAACAAAATGCAGCACAGCACACTACAGCACAGGAAAGCGGTTTGAGGTGTGTCCTCATATTTGCACCTCAGTCCAGTGCACTACAACAAAACACAATACAACATAACACAACACAATGCAGCACAGCACACTTACAGCACAGGAAACAAGCTTGAAAGTGGCTACCCATATTTGCACCTCAGTCCAGTGCACTACAACAAAACACAATACAACATAACACAATGCAGCACAGCACACTACAGCACAGTAAACCAAGCTTGAAGTGGCTACCCATATTTGCACCTCAGTCCAGTGCACTACAACAAAACACAATACAACATAACACAATGCAGCACAGCACACTACAGCACAGGAAAGCAAGCTTGAAGTGGCTACCCATATTTTCACCTCAGTCCAGTGCACTACAACAAAACACAATACAACATAACACAATGCAGCACAGCACACTACAGCACATGAAACCAAGCTTGAAGTGGCTACCCATATTTGCACCTCAGTCCAGTGCACTACAACAAAACACAATACAACATAACACAATGCAGCACAGCACACTACAGCACAGGAAAGCAAGCTTGAAGTGGCTACCCATATTTGCACCTCAGTCCATTGCACTACAACAAAACACAATACAACATAACACAATGCAGCACAGCACACTACAGCACATGAAACCAAGCTTGAAGTGGCTACCCATATTTGCACCTCAGTCCAGTGCACTACAACAGAACAAAACACAACACAACATAACACAATGCAGCACAGGAAAGCAAGTTTGAGGTGTGTCCCCAAAATTGCATCCTTTGGTTAAAAACCCTACAGAAATCACCGAAGCACACCACAACGCCACGCTAGATTGTGACAACACAATGCACTGCCGGACAATACACTACAACAAAACATGATCCAACATAACACAGTGCAGCATAGCACACTGCAGCGCAGGAAAGCAATGTTGAGGTGTGTCCCCATATTTGCACCTCAGTCCAGTGCACTACAACGAAGCACAATGCAACACAATGCTGCACAGCACACAGCAGCACAGGAAAGCAAGTTTGAGGCGTGTCCCCAGATCAACACCCTCTGTTAAGAACCCCTAAATAAATCCACCGAGCACAACTCAGGACAACGCAAGACAGTTACAACGCAATGCACATCAAGGCAATGCTCTACAACACACATAACATAACATATGATAACAGAAGATAAGATAACGAACCGGAAAGGAACATATCCTGGCATAACATGACATGGCATAATATAATGTAACATAGCATGGCATGGCACAGGCATGGCATAACATAACATGACATGGCATAACATAATATAACATAACATGACATGACATAACATACCATAATGTAACATGACATGACATGACATGACTTAACATACCATAATGCAACATGACATGAATGACATGACATAACATACCATAATGTAACATGACATGACATAACATGGCATAATATAACATGACATGACATGACATGACATGACATGACATAACATAACATAAAATACCATAATGTAACATGACATGACATAACATGGCATAATATAACATGACATGATATGACATAACATACCATAATGTAACATGACATGGCATAACATACCATAATGTAACATGACATGGCATAACATACCATAATGTAACATGACATAACATGGCATAATATAACATGACATGACATAACATACCATAATATAACATGACATGACACAAAATGGCATAATATAACATGACATGACATGACATAGCATAACATAACATAATGTAACATGACATGACATAACATGGCATAATATAACATGACATGACATGACATAACATACCATAATGTAACATGACATGGCATAACATACCATAATGGAACATGACATAACATGGCATGATATAACATGACATGACATAACATACCATAATGTAACATGACATAACATACCATACTATAACATAACATGACATGACATGACATAGCATGGCATAACATAAAATAACATGACATGACATGACATAGCATACCATAATGTAACATAGCATGGCATGACACAACATAACATGACATCAGATAACAGAACAGAACAGAAGATAATGTAACATAGCATCACAACACAAAACAGAATGGAACGTAACAGAAGATGATTAGATGACATAACAACCTACCCAAACCTAACCAACCTACCCAAACCAACCTAACCAAAATGATTAGATGACATAACAACCTACCCAAACCTAACCAACCTACCCAAACCAACCTAACCAAAATGATTAGATGACATAACAACCTACCCAAACCTAACCAACCTACCCAAACCAACCTAACCAAAATGATTACATGACATAACAACCTACCCAAACCCAACCAACCTACCCAAACCAACCTTACCAACCTAACCAAAATGATTAGATGACATAACAACCTATTCAAACCTAACCAACCTACCCAAACCAACCTAACCAACCTAACCAAAATGATTAGATGACTTAACAACCTACCCAAACCTAACCAACCTACCCAAACCAACCTAACCAACCTAACCAACCTAACCAAAATGATTAGATGACATAACAACCTACCCAAACCTAACCAACCTACCCAAACCAACCTAACCAACCTAACCAATCCAGCCAGACCCACCCAAACCAAACCAAACCAAACCAACGTGACCCAACCTAACCCAACCCAACCCAACCCAGGCTAGGCCAACCCATCCCACTCCACCCCTACCGCCCCCACCCCACCACACCACACCACACCACACCACACCCAGGGTATATAACATGCATAATTGCTATTCGAAGTACAATGAATGCTTAAATGTACTCACAAAGGCTTCATATCGTTACCAAAAGCATCAAATGACCAATTTGGTGCTATAATTACAACTTGTTTTCACCAAGTAGTGAAATACTTAGAACGGCGATTTGCTATGCTTATATGATGTCCAATGTTTTTTTAGTATGACAACTATACCATGCAATCTTTCAAGGAATCCGAATCTGGATTTAAACTATTTTTTCGAGATTTAATTAGACATGTAACATGTTTGATTTATTTATCCGGATGTTTTTTTATTCGGGTGTAATTTGATCACGTGCAAAACATGTAATACCCATGAACACGATTTTGGCCCACGAAACAAGATATGCATGACACCACTGAATCCAAGCATGCTATCACCTGCCATCATTAATTCCACCCCCCACCCCACTCCACCCCTACTGACCTCACCCCATCCCACTCCACCCCTACCAACCCCACCACACCACACCCCACCACACCCCACCCAGCCCCCATCCCACCCATCCCTCCCCACCCAGTTTGCACCCCATCCCACCCCAACCCAACCCAGCTTGCACCCCTACCGCCCCCACCCCATTCCACCCATCCCACCCAGCTCGCACCCCAACCCAACCCACCCACCCCACCCAGGAACAACCAAAACGAGATGCATGATCCCACTGAATCCAACCTCCCCCTGGGTGGTGGATGCATGCTATCACCTGCCACCATTAATTCCACACCCCACCCCACTCCACCCCTACTGCCCCCACCCACCCTACATCCCAGCTCGCAACCCACCCTACTCCACCCCACCCCATCTCACTCCCACCCTACAGCCCCCACCCAACCCCATCCCACCCAACCGCCCCCACCCCAACCCCACCCCAGCTCGCACCCATCCCACTCCACCCCTACCGCTCCCACCCCACCCCACCCCCAGCGCGCACCCCATACCACTCCACCCCAGCCCCCATCCCACCCCATACCACCCACCCCAGTTTGCAACCCATCCCACACCGACCCAACCCAGCTTGCACCCCTACCGCCCCCACCTCACCCCACCCCACCCCACACAGGAACAACCTAAACAAGATATGCATGACACCACTGATCCCAACCCAACCCAACCCAACCCAACCCAGCTCGCCCCACCCCACCCCATCCCACCCCACCCAGGAACAACCTAAACAAGATATGCATGACACCACTGATCCCAACCCAACCCAGCTCGCCCCAACCCACCTCACCCACCCCACCCCACCCCACCCAGGAACAACCTAAAACAAGATATGCATGACACCACTGATCCCAACTCAACCCAACCCAACCCAACCCAACCCAACCAACCCAACCCAACCCAACCCAACCCAACCCAACCCAACCCAACCCAACCCAGCTCGCCCCACCCCACCCAGGAACAACCTAAACAAGATATGCAT
Organism: Microglena sp. YARC; assembly: GCA_022414725.1. Taxonomy (NCBI): domain Eukaryota; kingdom Viridiplantae; phylum Chlorophyta; class Chlorophyceae; order Chlamydomonadales; family Chlamydomonadaceae; genus Microglena; species Microglena sp. YARC. The sequence goes on along the minus strand of JAJSRW010000272.1, from coordinate 21,238 downwards.
GACCCCACTGATCCCAACCCAACCCAACCCAACCCAGCTCGCCCCACCCCACCCCACCCCACACAGGAACAACCTAAACAAGATATGCACGACACCACTGATCCCAAACCAACCCAACCCAGCTCGCCCCACCCCACCCCATCCCACCCCCTACCCACCCCACCCCCCAGGAACAACCTAAACAAGATATGCATGACCCCACTGAATCCAACATCCGCCTGGGTGGTGGATGCATGCTTTCACCTGCCGCCTTGTGGTTCCGGTGCGGAGGAGGAGGAAGAGGTCGCCCAAACGCTGTATCTGAACATCGTGAAAACTGGAGACGAAGGGGGGAACTTTCCTAATGGTAAATTTCGAATATGTGTGCTATATGCAAATCGTTCTCATGTGTGTTGGCAGCAGATGTCGTATCTAGACATTGTGGAAGGTGGAGACGAGGGGGGAGGCAAATTCCCTGAAATAAGTAAATATGCAAGTATCAAAGATGTGTGCCTTTGTGTTTGCAAATCGTGCAAATGTGTGTGAGCAGCAGATGTGGTATCTCAACATCCTGAAAACTAGAAAGGAAGGGGCAACTTCCCTAAACAAAAAATGTGTATCTATATGTATGCAAATCGTTCTCATGTGTGTTGGCAGCAGATGCGGTTTCTCAACATCGTGAAAACTGGAAGGGAAGGGGCAATTTCCATCAAGAAAAAATATCGAATATGTGTGCTATAAGCAAATCGTTCTCATGTGTGTTGGCAGCAGATGTGGTATCTCAACATCGTGAAAACTGGAAAGGAAGGGGCAACTTCCCTCACGCTAAATATCAAATATGTGCATCTATATGTATGCGAATCGTTCTCATGTGTGTGGGCAGCAGATGTGGTATCTCAACATCGTGAAAACTGGAAAGGAAGGGGCAACTTCCCTCACGCTAAATATCAAATATGTGCATCTATATGTATGCGAATCGTTCTCATGTGTGTGGGCAGCAGATGTGGTATCTCAACATCGTGAAAACTGGAAAGGAAGGGGCAACTTCCCTCACGCTAAATATCAAATATGTGTATCTATATGTATGCGAATCGTTCTCATGTGTGTGGGCAGCAGATGTGGTATCTCAACATCGTGAAAACTGGAAAGGAAGGGGCAACTTCCCTCACACTAAATATCAAATATGTGTATCTATATGTATGCGAATCGTTCTCATGTGTGTGGGCAGCAGATGTGGTATCTCAACATCGTGAAAACTGGAAAGGAAGGGGCAACTTCCCTCACGCTAAATATCAAATATGTGTATCTATATGTATGCGAATCGTTCTCATGTGTGTGGGCAGCAGATGTGGTATCTCAACATCGTGAAAACTGGAGAGGAAGGGGGTCATTCTCAAATATGTTAGTGCGTGCCGTATGTGAAGTATTTGAATGTGTGTGGGCAGCAGATGCAGTATCTCAACATCGTGAAAACTGGAAAGGAAGGGGGGACTTCTCAATATTTGTGCCTATGTGTGCAGTATGCAAATCATTTGGATGTGTGCGGGCAGCAGATGCAGTATCTCAACATCGTGAAAAGTGGAGAGGAAGGAGGTAATTCTCAAATATGTGTGTCTGTGCGTCAGGGTACTACTGAGCGCGCGCGGCAGCGCGTTTCCGCGCTGCCTTTTTGAGCCCCTGTGTGCGTTTCGTGCAGTTTTTTGAACCCCCTGCGGGCGCAGCAAGCAATTTGTGCGCTTTTTGCACTACAAAGCGCAGTTTATTTTCTTTCGAGTCTGCTAAAGCGCTGGCCAATTTGGTCAATGGAAGTACCCTGCTGTGCGTGCCATATGTGAATCATTTTAATGTGTGTGGGCCGCAGATGTCGTATGTCAGCATTGGGAGAGGTGGAGACTTGGGGGGAGGCAATTCCCTGAAATATGCAAATACGAAAGATGTGTGTCGTTGCGTTTGCTAATCATTTTAAAGTGTGTGGGCAGCCGATGTCGTACCTAGAAATTGTGAAAGGCGGAGATGAGGGGGGGAGGCAACTTCCCTGAAATATGCAAATATGCAAATATCAAAGATGTGTGTCGTTGCGTTTGCAAATCATTTTAATGTGTGTGGGCAGCAGATGTCGTATGTAGACATTGTGGAAGGTGGAGACGAGGGGGGGAGGCAACTTCCCTGAAATAAGCAAATAAGCAAGTATGCAAAAATCAAATATATGTGCCTTTGCGTTTGCAAATCATTTTAATGTGTGTGGGCAGCAGATGTCGTATGTAAACATTGTGGAGACGTAGGGGTACTTCTCAAATAAAAAGGTAATGTTAACGCCTGGTAGGGCGTGGTGTTAAGGGAGCCCGTCCTGCGCGGGTGGGGAGCGGTCTCCTGCCTCAAGTGGACAAGCTACCATCGCGGTTGACAACGACCAGCATCGCCAAGAGCGACCGAAGGGGGAGTCGAACCCCCGACTCTTCGTCCTCCAGCAATCTGGTCTACCACTAGACCGTTGTATTTCACTGAGAGGGGCTACTTCTCAAATATGTTATAGGTAGGCAATATGATATCATATGATGCCGACAGTCTGACTAGGCTAAAGTTACCATGTACTTACAATATTATATGATGCAATTTGTATGATATCATATGCTATCATACTCGCCTTTGGTCAGTATCATATGATTTGCCGGTCCCTACAGGAGGCAACTTCCCTTTTTACATTTTTTTGCGGAGCCCCCTCTTGAAGAGGTCGGGAGCCCCCAGGTTTACCCCGTAGTCCGTTTGTCCGACCGTCCGAGCGCCCTCAAGACACAGCCTGACACGTCAGCCAACGGTCTCGTAACTACTACATTTGTTCAGCAGTTAGTGTGCTCAATTGAATATTGTATTGATCATTGCTATGTATGCTTGATTTATTGAATTTATGTGTCTTTGCAGGTGCAGACAATTTGAATGGGTGTGGATGGTGGGGGCCATAGGGTATACAAACACAATCTCTATGCACTGGAACCACCAACACCAACACCAACAGCACAGCCACCACCACCAACAACAACAACAACAACACCATCAACAACAACACCAACACCATCAACAACACCAACAACACCACCACCAACACCATCAACACCATCAACACCATCAAACAACACCAACACCACAACAACAACAACACACCACAACAACACCATCAACACCACCACCAACACACCAACACCACCAACACCAACACCATCAACACCAACACCAACACCAACAACACATCAACCACACACCATCAACACAACACCAACAACACAACAACACCACCAACACCACCATCACCAACAACAACACCACCAACACCACCAACACCAACACCACCTTCACACAAGCACAAATACAAACACATACGGTATACAAACACACCCACTCAGTGAATTTGATTGGCTGCTGCAGCTAATAAGTTCACCCACTATGGATACTGGTTCTGCTACCCTCCCCCCCCCCCCCCCCCCCCATACACACCCACACACCCACACACCCACATACGCAAACACAGCACACTCCCCACACAGCACACATAAAATCACAAACCACACTGCACCACACCCACCCATTGGCTGCTGCAGCTGAGCTGAGAAGTTCACCTACTACGAATACTAGTTCCAGACCACCACCACCACACACACACAGCACACACAGCACACAGCACACAGCACACACAGCAAACATGTACAATCATAAACTACACCACGCCACACCACACCACACCACACCAACCAATTGGCTGCTGCAGCTGATAAGTTCACCTACTACGGATACAAGTTTGAGTCTACATGCAATTGCACCACCACCACCACCACCACCACCACCACACAAGCACAAAAACAAACATATAGAATATACAATCACACTGAATCAGTGGATTTGATTGGCTGCTGCAGCTGATAAGTTCACCTACTACGAATACAAGTTTGAGTCTACATGCAATTGCACCACCACCGCCACCACCACCACCACCACCACCACCTACACACAAGCACAAATACAAACACATACGGTATACAAACACACCCACTCAGTGAATTTGATTGGCTGCTGCAGCTGATAAGTTCACCTACTACGGATACAAGTTTGAGTCTCTGTGCACTGGCGGTGACAGTGCTGTGGATTCCACATCTGAATTCGCACTGATGCTGTCGTTAGGCCTGGGTCAACACACCATACTCTTGGTGAGTGACCACTTTTCTGTCTGCGACACGTTACCATTGCGTCGCTGCATGGCGACGCATTGGACATGCTAACCCAGTCAGAAATGCCTACCCCCCACCCCACCCCCACCCAACCCCCGTTGGGCCTGGGTCAACACACCATACTCTTGGTGAGTGACCACTTTTTTGACCACTCTACCAACCACCAACCCACCCAACCTCAACCACCCATACCTACCCACCCAACCTCAACCACCCACTTGCCCATCCAACCTCAACCACCCATACCTACCCACCCAACCTCAACCACCCATACCTACCCACCCAACCTCAACCACCCATACCTACCCACCCAACCTCAACCACCCATACCTACCCACCCAACCTCAACCACCCATACCTACCCACCCAACCTCAACCACCCAACTACTCAACCAACCTCAACCGCCCACTCACCCACCCAACCTCATCCACCCACTCACCCAACCAACCTCAACCACCCACTCACACATCCAAACTCACCCAGCCCCGTCCCCATCCACCCACCCAACCTCAACCACACACTCACCCACCCAACCTCAACCACACACTCACCCACCCAACCTCAACCACACACTCACCCATCCAACCTCAACCACCCGTACTTACCCACCCAACCTCAACCACCCATACCTACCCACCCAACCTCAACCACCCATACCTACCCACCCAACCTCAACCACCCAACTACCCACCCAACCTCAACCGCCCACTCACCCACCCAACCTCATCCACCCACTCCCCCAACCAACCTCAACCACCCACTCACACATCCAAACTCACCCACCCCCGTCCCCATCCACCCACCCAACCTCAACCACTCACTCACCCATCCAACCTCAACCACCCATACCTACCCACCAACCTCAACCACCCACCTACCCACCCACCCAATCTCAACCGCCCACTCACCCAACCAACCTCAACCACCCACTCACCCAACCAACCTCAACCACCCACTCACACATCCAAACCCACCCACCCCGTCCCCACCCACCCACCCAACCTCAACCACCCACTCACCCAACCAACATCAACCGCCCACGCACCCATCCAAACTCAACTACTCACTCACCTACCCACCCAACCTCACCCACCTCCGTCCCCACCCACCCATCCAACCTAAATCACCCACCCTCCTCCCACCCACCCACCTAACTATCCAACGTAAATCACCCACCCTCCTTCCCATCCACAGATGCAACCTAAATCACCCACCTTCCGCCCTCCCCCCGCCCTCTCGGCCCGACCCACCCAACCAGCCTCCACCCCCACCCCTCACCCACCCAACCATCCAATCTAAATCACCCACCTACCCACCCAACCATCTACCAACCCACCCACCTACCCACCCACCCATGCACCTACCCACCCAGCCACCCAGCCACCTACCCACCCAACCACCTGCTCCAGAGTGCTGAGACCGACTCCTCAGATTCCTCACCCACACGACGTCAACTACCCCCTCCCTACCCACCCACAAAACCTCAACTACCCCCCTCTCCACCCACCAACCCACCCACCCATCCCCACCCACCCCCTCTCCAACCACCTGCTCCAGAGTGCTGAGACCGACTGCTCAATTCCCTCACCCACCCCCCGACCTCAACTACCCCCCTTCCTACCCACCCACAAAACCTCAACTACCCCCCTCTCCACCCACCCACCCATCCCCAACCACCCCCCTCCCCAACCACCTGCTCCAGAGTGCTGAGACCGACTGCTCAATTCCCTCACCCACCCACCCGACCTCAACTACCCCCTCCCTACCCACCCACAAAACCTCAACTACCCCCTTCTCCACCCACCACCCAACCAGTCTTAACCCCCACCCCTCACCCACCAACCATCCAATCTAAATCACCCACCTACCCACCCACCCATCAACCCACCCACCCAGCCACCTACCCACCCACCCACCCACCCATGCACCTACCAACCTACCCCCTCCCCACCCACCTGCTCCAGAGTGCTGAGACCGACTGCTCAGATCCCTCACCCACCCACCCGACATCAACTACCCCCCTCCCCACCCACCCCCTCCCCACCCACCTGCTCCAGAGTGCTGAGACCGACTGCTCAGATCCCGAAGTGCCTTTGCCTGACGGCGACTCCGAAGATGGGGGGATCTCCTACCTAGGGCAGTACATGGAGCTCAAAACATTCAAGTAAGCAAGGCACATGGCCACACATTAGATTACACCATATATTATATTACACCACACATTATATTACACCACACATTATATGACACCACACATTATATTACACCATATATTATATTACACCATATATTATATTACACCATATATTATATTACACCATATATTATATTACACCACGCATTCTATTACACCACACATTATATTACACCACACATTATATTACACCTCACATTATATTACACCACACATTATATTACACCACACATTAAATTACACCACACATTATATTACACCACACATTATATTACACCACACATTATATTACACCACACATTATATTACATTTGTATTGACTCCGAAGATGGGGGGATCTGCTACCTAGGGCAGTACATGGAGCTTACAACATTAAAGTAAGCCGGTCACTAGGCCACACATTTTTGTACACTACACCTTATAATACACCACATATTATATTACATGGTCATCATACCCCACAAACTCACTTCCTCACCCCCTCACTCCCTCACTCCCTCACTCCCACACCCCCTCACTTCCTCACCCCCTTACTCCCTCACTCCCTCACTACTCCACACCCCTAAACTCCCACAACCTCAATTTTCCACTCTCACTCCCTCACTCCCATACCCCCTCACTCCCTCACTACTCGACACCCTTATACCCCCACAACCTCACTCCCACACCCCCTCACTTCCTCACCCCTCACTCCCTCACTCCCTCACTCCCTCACTACTCCACACCCTTAAACCCCCACAACCTCACTTTCTCACCCCCTCACTCCCTCACTACTCCACACCCTTATACCCCACAACCTCACTCCCACACCCCCTCACTTCCTCACCCCCTCACTCCCTCACTCCCTCACTACTCCACACCCTTAAAACCCCACAACCTCACTTTCTCACCCCCTCACTCCCTCACTCCCTCACTACTCAACACCTTAAACCCCCACAACCTCACTTTCTCACCCCCTCACTCCCTCACTCCCTCACTACTCAACACCCTTAAACCCCCACAACCTCACTTTCTCACCCCCTCACTCCCTCACCCCCTCAATCCCTCACTCCTTCACTACTCCACACCCTTAAACCCCACAACCTCACTTTCTCACCCCCTCACTCCCTCACCCCCTCAATCCCTCACTCCTTCACTACTCCACACCCTTATACCTTCACAAACTCACTTTCTCACCCCCTCACCCCCTCATCCCCTCACTCCCTCACTCCCTCACTACTCCACATCCTGGAACCCTCACAACCTCACTTTCTCACCCCCTCACTCCTTCCTACCCTCACTCCCTCATTCCCTCCCCCCTCACTCCCCCACTCCCTCACCCCCTCACTACTTCACACCCTGACACCCTCACTCCCTCACCCCTCACCCCTCACTCCCTCACTACTTCATACTCCCACACCCTGACACCCTCACCCACTCACCCACTCACTCCCTAACACCCCACCCACTCATTCCCTCACTTTCTCACCCCTCCCTCCCTCACACCCTCCCTCCCTAACACCCTCCCTAACACCCCACACCCTCCCTCCCTCAATTTCTGACCCCCTCACTCCCCCACTCCCTCACACACTCACACACTCAGTGCCTTACTTCCTTCTCCACCCCCACCCCCACCCCACCCCCACCCGACTCCCTCACACACGCACTCCCTCACACACTCACACACTCAGTGCCTTACTTCCACCCCCACCCCACCCCCACCCCCACCCCGACTCCCTCACACACGCACTCCCGCACCCCCTCACTCCCCACTCCCTCACACACTCACACACTCAGTGCCTTACTAACTCCCCCCCCCCATTCCCCCCCCACCCCCGACTCCCTCACACACGCACTCCCTCACACACGCACTCCCGCACCCCCTCACTCCCCCACTCCCTCACACACTCACACACTCAGTGCCTTACTAACTCCCCCCCCCCCCCCCCCCCCCCGACTCCCTCACACACGCACTCCCGCACCCCCTCACTCCCTTATCCCCTCACTCCCTCACTCCCTTTCTCCCACACTTTCTCACCCCCTCATTCCCTCACAGTGGGAATAGCATTTTCTTTAACGGTATCTCGAATTTATCAAGAAATGTATCTCGAATTTATCCAGAAATGTATCTAGAATTTATCAAGATATGTATTCCAAAGACATGCTTACAAATGTATTCCAAAGACATGCTTACAAACGTATTCCAAAGACATGCTTACAAACGTATTCCAAAGACATGCTTACAAACGTATTCCAAAGACATGCTTACAAACATATTCCAAAGACATGCTTACAAACAAGTTTAAATCATTATTAAAAAAGTTATGATAACACCTGGTGGGGCGTGTTATTAAGGGAACCCGTTGTACGCGGGTACAGAGCGGTGTTCTACCTCAACTGGACAAGCTACCATCGCGGTTGACAACAACCTGCAACACTCAGGGCGACCGTGGGGGGAATCGAACCCCCGACCCTGCATCCTCAAAGCGATTTGGTGTACCACTCGACCAATGGATTCGCTGAAAGGGGCTGTAAATCAATCAACATGCTGCAGCGAACCATTCCACACCTCCTCCAAGGTTCCCCACAAAGACACAGTTGTGTATATGCACCACACCCTTGTATCTCCGTATCAGTGCATACAACGACACAGTTGTGTATATGCACCACACCCTTCTATCTCCGTATCAATGCCCCTCGAAACAAATAAAAGGCATTGTCTGTTTCACAATCCATTTTGTCCATTTCACACCTCTTCCAGCCATGTGTGACCAACTGCTCCAACCGACACCAATATATGCCGACCCATATCTCATCGAAAACTTGCTCAGTCAAAAAATCACGAACAGCTGCGAGCTAGTTACGCTTCTCTCTTTCCGCTGTCAAAACGGTGATTTTTTCGGAGGGGGTTATTTTGTCTACGAAACGCCCTACCAGGGTCCCCAGCAACGACACAATTGTTCGAAGTACCACCGGGGGGCCCTCAAGAAGTTGCTCGTGTACCGCATGCCGGAATCGGGGCCGGAATCGGGGTCGTAAGCCAACGACACAATTGGGTAAGGCAACGACACAATTGTTCGAAGTACCACTGGGGGGCCCTCAGGAAGTTGCTCGTGTACCGCATGCCGGAATCGGGGCCGGAAGGGGTCGTAAGCCAACGACACAATTTTTCGAAGTACCACACCCTTATATTTTTGGCGGAGCCCCCCCTTCTTGGGGGCGGGAGCCCCCATGTTTACCCATCTGTCCATCCAACCGTCTGACCGTGATGAAGCCAAACACGTCAGCAAACGGTCTCGTAACTAACTCGCTTCCGTTTCCCCCTGTTGCTCCGTCGCGATCACTCTCCGCCAATTTTTAGCGTCGCAGGCGACGCTGCGATATAACTTGTTATATCAACGCCCCTCAAACAAAAGAAGGGTATTGCCTGTTTCACAAACCATTTCATCCATTCCTCTCCTCCCCCAGGGTCCCCAGCAACAAAAAGGGCATGGACAATCTCATACGGTTCAAGTATCCACGATGGTAGGTAGTGTGTATGTTTTTTTTGGGGGGGGGGGGATGGGTGTAATGGTAGAAAAGGCGTGGCTGGAATCGATAATAGCCACGGTGGCGCACCCGGTTCAAGTATCCACGATCGTAGGTAGTGTGGGTGGGTGGGTGTGGGTGTGGATGGGTGCAATGGCAGAAAAGGCTTGGCTGGAATCGATAATAGCCACGGTGGCGCACCCGGTTCAAGTATCCACGATGGTAGGTAGTGTTAATTTTTTGGGGGGGGGTGGGGGGGGGGGTATGGGTGTTTTTAGGGTGGGGGGGGGGAGGGGGGGGGGGGGGGGGGAGACCCCCTTGAGTGCGCTTGGGCCTGTCCGGAGGGTCGTTGACCGGCACGGTAACTGGTATCTAGGTGCGATGTTGGCTCGAGCAGCGCATACTTACGATCCGGTTTCCTTAATCCCACTGGGCACGTCCTTAGAGGTCATTGTGACAATTCTTGGATGTTTAAATTTTCGTTTTTTTTGCGATCTATTGCATGCTTGTTGTTCCAATCCAAGGGTAGGCCCAATATTGCGCGATCTAGTGTAGGATATACAAATCTATTGTATGATACATACACATATTGCAGGATGTATAAAAATAGTGTACGATCTATAAATAGATGTAGGATCTCGTACAATATCGAGGTTGACAAGTACATCAAGTACAATATATATAGTATGAATAAAAATGAGGTTTGGAGAATTGTGGAGAAAGTTTTTTTTTGTCTTTGTGTCGGTAACGAATCCTAGGCGATAATCCCTTCAAAACAGAAATCTTGCAGATTTCATGTTTTTTTGGGTATATTGATTTCGTGCAATATTGAGGTTGTCAAGTACGATATGTCGTACAATATTGATATAGTGCCATATAGTGCTTGAAAACCCTATGAAAGTGACTTAAAGTAATGATAACGCCTGGTTGGGCGTGGTATTAAGGGGGCCATGTCTTATGGCGGTAGAGAACGGGCTGCTACTTTACCTGGACAGTGCTGCCATGGCGGTTAACAGCGACTGCGAACACGAAAGCGCACCCGTAGGAATTCGAACCCCGCACCTTCTTGTTTCGGTGTGCTCTACCATTGAGCCAGTAACAAAAAAGGATCAAAATTGACCCAACACTTAAACAGTGCCATGGTTAAGCTGAGCACTATATCGTACTTGACAAACTGGATATCCATAACTCGAATCACCAACCCTACCCAACCCATCCATACCCCCAATTACAACCCAACCCATCGTACTTGACAAACTGGATATCCATAACCCGAATCAACAACCCAACCCAACCCATCCATACCCCCAATTACAACCCAACCCATCGTACTCGACAACCTGGATGTCCATAACCTGAATCACCAACCCAACCCAACCCAACCCATCCATACCCCCAATAACAACCCAACCCATCGTACTTGACAACCTGGTTATCCGTACACACGTTATCACACGTTATCAATACCCCGTTGTCCGTATGACCGCCCCCTCCCCCCCCCCCCCCCCCCCCCCCCCCCCCCCCCCCCCCCCGAAAATTGAAGCCTGGCACGTCAGCCAACTGTCTCATAACTAATTGTCTTCAATCAGCTCCGTTTCCATTGCCATCTTTCGTTCCGTTGCCAACACTCACTTGCAACGCTGCATTGGACTTGTTTCATTCTTCTTTGACTGTTTACTTGAACACAGGGAACGGCAATACAATATCATGTCATCATATGATATCATATGATGCCCACAGTCTTACTTTGCAACAATCACTATTTAATGGACAGCATCATATGATGCACTTGGTAGGATGTCATATGATATCATACTCGCCTTTGATCAACATCATATGATGCACTTGGTAGGATGTCATATGATATCATACTCGCCTTTGATCAACATCATATGATGCACTTGGTGGGATGTCATATGATATCATACTCGCCTTTGATCAACATCATATGATGCACTTGGTGGGATGTCATATGATATCAGACTCGCCTTTGATCAACATCATATGATGCACTTGGTAGGATGTCATATGATATCATACTCGCCTTTGATCGACATCATATGATGCACTTGGTAGGATGTCATATGATATCATACTCGCCTTTGATCAACATCATATGATGCACTTGGTAGGATGTCATATGATATCATACTCGCCTTTGATCAACATCATATGATGCACTTGGTGGGATGTCATATGATATCATGCTCGCCTTTGATCAACATCATATGATGCACTTGGTAGGATGTCATATGATATCATACTCGCCTTTGATCAACATCATATGATGCACTTGGTGGGATGTCATATGATATCATACTCGCCTTTGATCCACATCATATGATGCACTTGGTAGGATGTCATATGATATCATACTCGCCTTTGATCAACATCATATGAAATCATACTCGCCTTTGATCAACATCATATGATGCACTTGGTAGGATATCATATGATATCATACTCGCCTTTGATCAGCATCATATGAAATCATACTCGCCTTTGATCAACATCATATGATGCACTTGGTAGGATGTCATATGATATCATACTCGCCTTTGATCAACATCATATGATGCACTTGGTAGGATGTCATATGATATCATACTTGCCTTTGATCAACATCATATGATGCACTTGGTGGGATGTCATATGATATCATACTCGCCTTTGATCAACATCATATGATGAACTTGGTAGGATGTCATATGATATCATACTCGCCTTTGATCAACATCATATGATGCACTTGGTGGGATGTCATATGATATCATACTCGCCTTTGATCAACATCATATGATGCTCTTGGTAGGATGTCATATGATATCATACTCGCCTTTGATCAACATCATATGAAATCATACTCGCCTTTGATCAACATCATATGATGCACTTGGTAGGATATCATATGATATCATACTCGCCTTTGATCAGCATCATATGAAATCATACTCGCCTTTGATCAACATCATATGATATGGCGGTCCCTACTTATACACTGCCATAGGCAACTTCAAGCAATACGTTGTACAAGCAGCACATTTGCACACATGTTGCTGTTTCCCCCTTTCTTTTTACTGATCAGGTCAAAACTTTGAATTGCACAAAACGTTTGCAGGTGGGTGCAAAGTTTTCTAGCCGGCATCCCAACTATCGTCCTAGGAGGAAGAGATGATAAAGGAACCCTCACATTGGTAGGTCACCAGGTGAAAAGTGTGCCTGTGTACGTTGGGGTGCGTGGGTGAGAGGGGCACTTAGGGGTGGGTTAGGGAGGCAGGTGGGACAGCACTCAGTAGAGGGGGGGGGAGAGTATATGTAGTCCTAGGAGGCAGAGACGATCAAGGAACCCTCACATTGGTAGGTCACCAGGTCAAAGGTGTGACTGTGTGCTGCTGCTCATTGGAAACGTGCTCATTGGAACAGTCCCCGACAAGCACCCAATGCATGTACGTGAGTTAGTTATCAGTCCAGGGGTAGGCCAGACAGGTCAAAGGTGTGACTGTGTACGTTGGGGTGCGTGGGTGAGAGGGGCAGGTAGGGGTGGGTGAGGGGGGCAGGCAGTGGGACAGCACGCAGCAGAGGGGGGGGAAGAAAATATGTAGTCATAGGAGGAAGGGATGATGAAGGAACCCTCACATTGGTAGGTCACTAGATCAAAGGTGTGACTGTGTACGTTGGGGTGCGTGGGTGAGGGGGGCAGACAGTGGGGCAGGTGGGACAGCACGCAGTAGAGGAGGGGGGAGAGTATATGTAGTCCTGGGAGGATGAGATACTCAAGGAACCCTCACGCTGGTAGGTCCCACCCTAAGTGCGCCTACTATTTTGCCCCACCCCCCACCCCCCACCCCCCCACACACACACACACATTCACACATACACGCACACAAACTTCCCACCCACACACCCACACGCGCACACACCTACCCACCCACCCAAATAGGCTAAAGGTTTGTTTGGTCAAAGGTCGGTATCTTACACTTACATGTAGCAGGTGGGGGGTGGGGGGGGGGGGATCCTTGCAGATACTCCCTTCATCTGCCGCCGCCTTTTGGGTCATCTATTCGGTTGGTCGAGGCTTGGTATCTCCCACCGACCTTCAGTGTGCCTACTTTGCACCAGGGTACTACAAAGCGCGCGCGGTAGCGTGATTTCGCGCACGCTTTTTGAGCCCCACTGCGCGTTTCGTGCAGTTTTTTCAACCCCCTGTGGGCGCAGCGTGCAGTTTTTGCGCTTTTTGCACTACAAAGCTCTGACCAATTTGACGTTTGTACGCTTTAAGCGCTGACCAATTTGGCAAGAAGTAGTACCCTACTTTGCACATTGTAGGAGGGTCAACGCCATTCAAACTGAATCCTCCGGGTCGCTGGTTTGTGTTGGGCGACCCACCTCCTGGGGTGAAAGTCCTTTCACAACTTTAAAACAAAAAAAACTATTCCAAGCGTGGCGCTCTTGGACTAGACGAAATTGTTGCGAGGTTGCTCCTAGCCTTGCCCGCACGTCAGCTACTTTTCATCTACCACGTGGGTGTGCAGTAGGTAGCTTAACGGCCCTCCTCTTCATCGTCCGAATATCAAACATTTAGACGACACGTTACTACTACTTCACACCCTTATACCCTTACACCTTCACATTCTCACCCCCTCACTCCCTCAATACTTCACACCCTTATACCCTCACTCCCTCACACCCTCACTTTCTCACAAATTTAGACGACACGTTACTACTACTCCGCGCCCTTACACCCTCACACCTTCACATTCTCACCCCCTCACTCCCTCAATACTTCACACCCGTATACCCTCACTCCCTCACTCTCTCACACCCTCACTTTCTCTCAAATTTAGACGACGCGATTTCCACTATCACGTGATGACATCCACTTTCATGTGATGAAATACTTATAAATCTTGTTATCAAATAATGTATCATGTTATCAAATAATGTATCATGTTCTAAAATAATTTCCACTATCATTTGATGAAATCCACTATCACGTGTGGCGCCTGTTTTTGCTTTTCTGGGTCTGTCATAATTTTTTCTGGGCCTTGTGGGTTACTTTCCTGGGTCTGTCCTGGGTCTGGGTCTGGATCTGGTGGCTTTCTGGGTTTGGTGGGTATCTGGGTTTTCTGGGTCTGGTGGGTTGCTTTTCTGGGTCTGTCCTGGGTCTGGGTGTAGTGGGTTGCTATGCTGTGTCTGTCCTAGGTCCTGGGTCTGGTGGGTTGCTATGCTGTGTCTGTCCTAGGTCCTGGGTCCTGGTTCTGATGGGTTGCTATGCTGTGTCTGTCCTAGGTCCTGGGTCTGGTGGGTTGCTATGCTGTGTCTGTCCTAGGTCCTGGGTCTGGTGGGTTGCTATGCTGTGTCTGTCCTAGGTCCTGGGTCTGGTGGGTTGCTTTTCTGGGTCTGTCCTGGGTCTGAGTCTGGTGGGTTGCTATGCTGTGTCTGTCCTAGGTCCTGAGTCCTGGGTCTGGTGGGTTGCTTTTATGGGTCTGTCCTGGGTCTGGGTCTGGTGGGTTGCTATGCTGTGTCTGTCCTAGGTCCTGGGTCAGGGTCTGGTGGGTTGCTTTTCTGGGTCTGTCCTGGGTCTGGGTCTGGTGGTCTACTGGGTCTGGTGGGTTGCTTTTCTGGGTCTGTCCTAATTTTGTTCTTCTTATCCCATAACACACTCAAACAATGCTATGCACCCATGCCCAAACTCTGTTAGTGCCACCCATCCGCCAACACTGCTGCCTGACCCAACACTATATCATTACTTTATCCTCCAACACTGTTGCCCCCTTCAAGCCCGTTTAAGCCATTGGTCTAGTGGTACACCAAATCGCTTGAACTAAGCGGGGTTGGGGGTTCGATTCCCCCTACGGTCACCCTGAGCGTTGCAGGTCGTTGTCAACCGCGATGGTAGCTTGTCCAGTTGAGGTGGTTGACCGATCTCTGTCCGCGTACGATGGGTTCCCTTAATACCACGCCCCACCAGGCGTTATCATTACTTTTTTGTTGCCCCCTTAGGTGGAGCGCTTGGCTGTCAAGAGGCTACCGTCCTCTGCTGCCGATGCTGGCCATCCCTTCCATGCATGGCAGCTGCTTCGCTTTGCCGAGTCTGTCCTAATTGTGTTAGGTTGTTCTTATCCCCTAACACTTCCACCTCTTCCACTATTGTCAGCCATCCGCCAACACTGTTGTCCCCCCAGGTGGAGCGCTTAGCTGTGGAGAAACCACCGCCCTCAACTTCCGCCTCTGTTCATCCAAAACTAGTGCCACCCATCCGCCAACACTGCTGCCCAACCCAACCTTAAACAATGTTATGCACCCATGCCCCAACACTGTCAGCGCCACCCATCGGCCAACACTGCTGCCCAACCAACACTATAATCATTTACTTTATCCCCCAACACTGTTGCCCCCAGGTGGAGCGCTTGGCTGTCGAGACACTACCGTCCTCTGCTGCCGATGCTGGCCATCCCTTCCATGCATGGCAGCTGCTTCGCTTTGCGGAGTCTGTGCTATCTTGGATGAGTGCTCATGGGAGAAACAAACCTCGGGAACAGCTGCGTTATGAGTATGACCCCTCAAGCAGATCGATTAAGATGTCCGTGGTCGAGGCAGGCCAGCTGACTGCCACCCTAAATGCAGCGCTAGCTGGCAGACGGGAAGGAGGGGGGGAGGTGGATTATGGGGAGGGAGGGGGGAGGCGGATGATGGGGAGGGAGGGGGGGAGTCGGATTATGAGGAGGGAGGGGGGGGGGGATGGGAAGAAAGTTATGAAGCCAGTGCAATGTATCAGCGCATAGGATGCGACTGATTAGTAGTTTGTTTTCAGTCTTTTTCTTACGTTGTGAGAGGTATTTCACCCAGGAGGTGGGCCTCCCAACACAAACCAGCGACACCGAGGATTCAGTTTGAATGGCGTTGCCACTCTTACAAAAGAGTAGGCGCACTAAATAGTTGTGGTTGTGTTGCAACCACTCAAAATACACTAACAAGTCCTAGGCGCGGCGCAAGCGATGCGGGAAATTGGCGGGGAGGGTTGGCGATCAGAGCAACAGGTGGCAGCATAATCGAGCGAACCAAAGCCAGAAGGGTTCGCGACGGGGCCAGTTACGGCCAGGGTAATGGCATCGGGGTAACTCTAGTCTGGGGGCTCCCGCCTCCCAGAAGGGGGGCTCTGCAAAAAAGAACCAAAATGGTGAACGTAACCAGTGGCAAGTCATACGCAGCATTGCAAGCGACGCAGGAATTGGCGGAGAGTGTCAGCAACGGAACGACAGGTGGCAACGATGGAGCTGACAGAAGCCAGTTAGTTGTATGTATGTATGTATGTATGTATGTTACAGTCCAGGGGTAGGCCAAATAGGCTAAAGGGACTTGCCCAACCGTAATTAGTTATGAGACAGTTGGCTGACGTGTCAGGCTTCGTCTCGGTCGTCTGTCGGTCGGACAAACCAGGGGGACAAACGGACAACGGGGTGAACGTGAACTGGGGGTAAATGAGTGAATCTGGGGGCTCTCGCCCCCCCAGAAGGGGGGGCTTCGCCCCAACTCATGGAGTCATGGGCGTACGTGGTCCAGGGTACTTCCAAGCGCACGCTGGAGCGCTACCTTTTTGAGCCCCACAGCGCATTTTGCGCAGTATTTTGCAACCCCCTGTGGGCGCAACAAGCAATTTTTGCGCTTTTTGCACTACAAAGCACAGTTTTGTTTTTTTCAAGTGCGCAAAAGTGCTGGCCAATTTGGTCAATGGAAGTACCCTGACACAGTGTATTAGTAGCTTGTATCAGTTATATGTCTACTGCTTGCTGTAGTCGTCTTACTTCTGAGTACCAACCCTGTGTTCCTATAAAGGCATCTTGGTAGCCCTCGACTACACTGCTCTATTGGGCAGCTCGCTGATGTACTACCAAGTACCACCTCAGTATCCTGGTTTTTTAGGTCCCTAAGTGGCCCTCGACTCCACTGCTCTATAGAGCACTTTCGCTGATGTAATGCTAAGTACCGTCTCTTATGTTCAGTTTATATCACTGTAACCAGTCCCCCCAGGGTAATTCAAAGCGCGCGCTTTTGAGCGCTGACTTTTTGACCCCCTCTGCGCTTTAAGCGCAGTTTTTTGCAACTCCCTGTGGGCGCAGCAAGCAATTTTTGCGCTTTTTGCACTACAAAGCGCAGTCTTTTTGTTTTCAAGTGCGATAAAGCGCTGGCCAATTTGGCAATTTGAAGTACCCTGATCACCCCACCCCCCCCTACTGCGTGCTGTGTCCCCCCTGTCCCACTGATTGCCTCTCCCTCACCCCATCCCTACCTGCCCCCCCTCACACACAACACCCCTCCAGCCACAAGCAGCTTTGGGGGGAGAAATTGCTTGCTGTACCTGCCCGTGTGGCCAGCAGCAATGCCAGGTCTCAAACTCCCTATTAGCTGTCCTGGTCAATATACAGTAGTGTCACAGGGCGCGGTACTGGTCAGTGTAGGGCCAGCGGTGGGCAGTGGTGGTGCAGGTCGTGGTGCGGTGGGCCAGTGGATGCAGGTCGTGGGTCACAGGGATGTATTTTCGCGTAATATATTCCAATAGGAAATTACGAGCCCCCCGTTTTTGCCCAAATTGCCGGAATAAGAAACCTAGAACAAATCCAAGTTTTTTTTTTTACTGAAATCAGGAGGTAGCATCCTCAACGATAAGATCGATTTATTCTCAATTTAGGATGTACATGACATAATTATTTACTATTTATTTAGCACGTTTTTAGATTTTTTCTGGGCAAACCCACCACCCCACAACACAGCCCAATTCCAAAATGCATTATAAGAAACCCCCCCATGAGTAGGCCCTTGGTAAAGGGGCAAGTCCATTGGAGCCACTTTGGGCCTTGTGCAATAAGTATAAGCCGCCCCCACCCCGCCCCCCCCCCCACACACACAGCACCCCAACCCCAACCCACACACAAACCGACAGCAACCGGCGAATCGAATCGAAACGAAACGCCGCCGTGCTTCTGTTCCTTTCCTTTTCCGCGCCTCTCAGCATTCTCTTTCTGTCTTTCTTTCCAGTTCTTTCTCTTTCTTTATTTCTTCTTTCTGTACGTGTGCTAAGTACATCTGGAAGTACAGCATTGCTGCCCACTGGAAGGGGAAGCATGGTCGAGGTGGTGCCAACTGGTCTGTGGGAGCTACAGACCAAGGAGTTAGAGTTCATGGGGAAGATTGCCAAGCAGTTGAAGCCAAACAGATAGACCTGAAGGGGCAGTGACCAGACCAGAATCCTGCTAACAAAAACAGACCGTGTGTACCGTTTTGTTTTTTTAATTGCGTTTTTAAAGTGTCTGTTCCTGGGTCTGATTTTTACGTTATTTTGTCTGGGCCGGTCAGGTGCCCCCCGAAGGTTTTTTAGGCTATAACGTCTGAAGCTCTTTTTTTTTATACTTGACTATTGACTAAAAATGACCCAAATCGACCAAAAATGGAATAAGGATCCTGTTTTGGGAGGGAAAAAAAGGAAAGAAAAAAAGGAGAAAAAAAAGGAAAAGGAATAAGCTTTTCCTCTTTTTTTGATCTGAAAAAATATTCCCTGGTGGGGCAGCATCTCCCACCCGACCTATGTGTGTCCTACTCTCTCGTTATGTAGAATTGACTTCCGTCGATCACCATCAACAAAATATTTTAGCCTAAGGCTAGCTCACGGCAGACCCCCGCCCCCTTTGAGGCGGAAATATTTATTACACAAAATAAATTTGAGACTCTCCGTCCATAACTTCGAGGTTACGGATGAATGTATTGCCTCCTGTGCAGCATCGCTTCTTGCCACACGTCGCGATGAGGGAGTCACTACCCCCTGAGGGTGACACTGACTATATATCTGCCCATAGTGACTTTCCTCAGCTGCGGCGTGCCGAGGAAGCTTTTGTGTTCCTCCTCGCTTCTTGTAGAAAATGGGGCAGAGGCACGAGAGGCAATGTCCACTGTCTTTACACAGGTGATAATATCAGCAGTCAGCAGGACTTGCCGACATAAGTAGCTACCTGGAGGAGGCGGCACAAGAAGGGCCTACCCTAGCTACCGGAGGAGTCGGGGACAAAGGGCGCTACCCTATTGCTACCGCGAGGAGGCGGCCACAAAGGGCCTACCCTAGCTACAATATAATGGACCTAGCTGGCGGTTATGGTAACCGCCAGTAGCTGGCCAGCGCCCAGGGTAGAGTACCTGGCCGGCCTACGCGTAACCGACGGTGTAGGTTTTTAGGGGGTATGGTACGTACAACAAGGCGTACCGATAGACAGGAAGGTCCCTTACTTGAACTGAACTTGGGTTACATGTCTTCAGCCAGCAAATCGAGTTGCGCTCCGCCTGCGCCTTCTTTTCGGCCAGTAAAACAATCGGCAGTAAAAAAAAGGGTGAAAGATTCAGTCTTTGGAGGTTGATTGACTGCAAACCTGGAGCGAGAATCCCAGACCGCTGGGCGGGCTGGTCTGGGAAAGGGGGCGCGGGGGTGGAGAGTCTGAGGGGCCAGCCCGTGGACCGCCGGTGGCACCCGGGTGAGGGACATGTGGGTTGGTGATGTGCATGGCTCCCTTTGTGTAGGGTTTGTATGGTGCTCCAGCAGGTCTGGTATGTGCTGGTTTGGGGGTGGTATTTCATTCATCCTCTATCTGTGTTCTCTCAGGCGAGCAGTACCCCCTGTCAGCTCTCCCAGGGGAAAACTCTGGCCGACGACAGGCTACACCGACTGCGACTCGACTAACCTGAATAGCCGCATCCAATCGTTCAAATTCCCTAACGAGAGAATCCTCCGGGTACTGTAAAGACACAGGATCATCCCTCCACGATGCAGACACACGATATATGGCCAAGGCCCAGCCTAGAGCACAAGACGCCATGTCCATCGAAGAGATGTCGGTGAACCGTCAATAGCTCGCCGTCGTACCACTTCTGAACTCGGCATACGGCTCGAAAAGCGTCTTAGTTTACGTTGTGCCTTTGGCTGCGGGTCATTTGCTGGTCTATCTGATGAGGTCTGGATGGTGTGTCCCAACACAACTTTCATGATGGGCAGACCCAAAATTCCTCTGCATGTACCGTCGGAGCGTGAGCACGGTGGCAGTGTTGGCCTAGTCGTGTATCTCTGGTGGCGCAGTCTTCCGTAATGATGCTGCGTTGCTGAGGAGGCAGTGCTGGCCGACCGGAGGTAGCGGACCAAAACAGCATCCGTGTGAACTTACTGTACAGCAACCGAAAGGAGACAGGGGCAAGGGAGGAG
Source organism: Microglena sp. YARC (assembly GCA_022414725.1). Lineage (NCBI taxonomy): Eukaryota > Viridiplantae > Chlorophyta > Chlorophyceae > Chlamydomonadales > Chlamydomonadaceae > Microglena > Microglena sp. YARC. The sequence goes on along the minus strand of JAJSRW010000272.1, from coordinate 101 downwards.
AGACCCGACTCCGCAGAGCGTGATAAGCGTACGAGATAGCGTACGGGGAAACTGGGACGACAGCATGCCATGACACACAGATGTGGTGGCTGGGGCGACGC
>JAJSRW010002151.1:0-118599 GCA_022414725.1 Microglena sp. YARC | reverse complement strand
AGGCGCCTGCCTAGCGCGTGCCCAAGTCCGCTGAGCGTCCATGCCTGGTGGGCGGAGTCCGTTCACATCAGGCGGGACAGTCAGCACTCACGCATTGCGACTCCCGGCATGGATTAGTTGCAGTGTCACAGTGTTGAGTACTTTGCATGTGTTCCATGAGCACCCGGTTTAACCGGTCGGCTTCATGGAAACACATGCAAAGTTACCTGGTTTCAGCAAGTGTGCAAAGACGGACGTGTGTAGTGCTGGACGAGATGGACCGCCCCTGCTAGACCCAGGATTCAGACGATTTGGTCATGAGCCGCCTTGCCATGGCCAATCACCAAGAGACAGACGTTGTTGTTTACGGCCACGGCGTCAAGTGTGCAGGAACTTTCCAGGTCTTTCTAAAGAGGACGACACCTTCTTGAAACGCGGGCGAGGGGCTCAAGATCTGCCGAGCGGCACCACAACGCGAATGTGAAGCAGGAAGAGCAGTGCTCTTCGCTCCCGTGAGCCAAAATGTTGTGCTTGTCATACGCGAGATTCCTTAGCGAAAAGGAGTTTCTTTACAGTTATCTTTGTTCCGCCCGCTGCGAATCGGCGTCACACTGGCGTCCAATTTTGCGTATCCTACAAGGATGCTGGCACGAAGTGTGTCGAGATTCACTCGCGCTCTCCATGGACGCGCAGGCCGCTGTCTCGTACTTCAAGAAGGGAAACCACCTGCACTATTGCCCACCGACGTTTCGCTAGGGACTAACGTTTCGGTGACGCTTGTTCTTCAGCTTCGAGATGCGCCTGACAAACGCGCAGTTGCGCACCGTTGGCCCGCACAGGTCGCGGGGGCTAAGGGCGTGCATTTATGATATGCATTCCGAGGACAAGATTCTTGCAAACCTTATCGACCGCCGAAGAAGATGCCATCCGTTTTGCGACCGTGCGACCTATACCTGAACTGGACGACGCCCCCCCCCCCCCTGTTTCCTCACAGCTACTTGCAAGCATTTCACGCGTCGATAGGGTTTTACAAAGCTCAGATTGAAAGCGTGTTGGGTGGAAAGCAATTGAGCTTGTCCCGTTTGTGTTTTCATGAGATGTTAGCTCTTGGGCGTGATACAATCTCCGCTTGTCCAGTAATGCGAAGGGTTAAGAAATGGGATATGGCCTGCCGGCCGGATTGAAGATCCAGTGAATTTACACATTCGTTCAAACAAGTGTCATTTTAAGGTCCAATTCACTTTAATTCTCGTTCATTTTTTGCATTTACCCTATGATTTCTAATTCTTCTTCTTCATACGTTGCCTCCACCGAACCTCTCTCGCAACCTCCTTTCTATAGGCAGCACTGCCACATAAGTAAGCATAGTGTGGGCCATTCTCAGGACCGACACGCGTGCCGGTTCCCTGTTCGTCTTATTTGCCGGCGGCAAGTCGATCCATTCGTGTGTGGACAGGTGCCAATGATCATCACTAGTGACGCGGTATTATACGGCGGGGAGATGGAGGGGGGAGAATGACATCATCGACTTTGTCGCGTCCGCCAAGGCGCTGTGGTGGAGCCGGTGGATTCTTTCTGACGCGTCGACCTCTCAAGTGAGTACGAGAGCAGTCTTCCTGGACGATTGAGCGCACAACTCGCAGATGTCCACCAGCAGCGTAGTTTCTTCTCTGGAGCGATTGATCCAGGTGTCAGGGGGTTCCCTGCGTTCTCCTTCTTCACAGCAGCACTTGGCGCCGCTGCATCGTCGGGGGTTGGAATGGGGGGCGGGACGTGATCGATCAGATGTAGGGAGAAGAGATATCAAAGCAAAACAGTTTTCAACAACCAGTGACCAGTCAATGAGACACATCAAGTTTGGATCTTAATAGTCGGTAAGATCAAAACTCGAAGGTTCGTAATAACTGAAGAATTGTCTTCGTATGGTTTGTCATTTGAAGACGGCAGAATTCCTTGTCGGATCTGCGATGGGGATTCTGTCCGACATTACGACTACACCCTATGCAAGCAAGGGTATACAGTTGGATGTCTTCCTTTGATGCTAGAGCCGCGTATCCTATTTCAACGAATACGTTATGATTCCTACGGAAAAACATCAATCTCGCGAGCCAATTTTTTCTTAGAAACCCCGTTTCGAGAAGAAAACGTGGATAACATGACTTCCTGGACATGAAGTTCGACTTACAGTCGTGGATATTCATACGCTCCAGGTGGCAGGACGCTCACAAACAAGCAGACAGTCGGCCGTATGGGAACATCTAGGTCTGCTTCTTTTCTCTGCAAAGGATGCATCAAGGAAGAATGAATCTGCAAAAACGTTACAAAAACACGGCCGTCGGGTCTCGCGTGTTGGATCATGCGCGGACGGCCCTCCGAGAGAAGACCATAGTGTGATTGATGAACAGTGAAGACTATTATGGGTTAGTTGCAACAATCGCAGACAACGTTGTGTCTCAAGCTTTCCAAATCTCGCAACCTGCACACACTGTACAGTGCTTACGTGTTTCTCTGTAGTTGTCGCAAAGTGCAAAGAGTGAGCGCGATTTCAATGCATGCTCGTAAGTCACGTAGGTTTGTTATGTGGCGGTCAGGAACATCAGTTCTTCTTTTGCATCAATTGTTAGCTTCTTTACCTCGCCACTGTAATGTGTTGAGATCTGGGTCTCTCTAAGGGGTTTAATAACCTCGCCACCAAAACGCGGTGGTTGGAGTTGTTTGTTTGTCCGGACAACCCCTGATTGTAATGGGTTTTTTGCTTTGTGGGTGCTTTTTTGTTTAAACAGAGTCTTCATTACACCCTCGCGGTGTCAAGTAGCTATAAATGTAATGAATGATTGTAATGTATCAAAAGCCTTGTTCAGCTTCTGGAGAAAACTTCAGAGATTGACAGCTCGGCTAAACACAGGAACATGCGTTACGCAATCGGAATGCGGGGATGGAGGTGGGTTCAAAACGTGTACCAAATGACCCCGCAGCGAAGATGAAGAAGATGCATTTTTTATTATTGATCTGTCGCACCGTTTTGATCATTTCGACTTTTTGATCATTCGATTTTGATTCAGCGTTTTTGATTTCGATTTTCCTGGAAATCACGAGTTGCTTGTAAAGAGATCATGCCGTTTTCGATGATTCATCGCGTCGTAAACTCTCTTGTCAAGCAACGGCGGCGGATTATGTACCACACGAGCGATCACTGCTTAAACGGCAACTGTAACCGTTTCGATTTATATGTTTGTTTCTGTTCACTCATGATTTATATTCGCTTTCTCGCACCATGCGAAGACTCGCCACTACAAAATCGCTCAAATGCAAGCGAACCTCCTCCATCGCCTTTTTCTGGATTAGAGAGGACAACCCAAATCGATTTTTTTCTGAATTTTTGCTTCGTTCCACGCATCTCATTGAACATGCCGGTAAGGATCGAAGTCTCTGTCGTGAATCGAGACGCATTGCTCGTAAAAGCGACACACGTATCAGATTGTGGGAATTAGCTCGCGTTTGAAATCTAACACATTCTCTCGCAAACCCTCAGTTACGCACTTGTTTTCTCTGGAAGATTCCTTAGTAGATTCTCTGAAATTCCTTAGTGATTTCTCGGAAGACCATTGGACCATTGATAATCCTTGTCCCAAACATTGGTGTGGAACCATTGATGGAGGATCTCAATGATCGAATTCAATTTATGAATCACCAGGTTAGGCACTTGGATTTAATTCATCTCGATTTTCGAAATAGGTCAGTGTGAAGGCCACGAATCACTAGCAGGAGCATGACAAAGAGAGATACCACAGGAACTGTCTTAAATCATCACAAATCGCGACTTCACCACGGATGTATCTTTACATTTCCTTTTGAAACTGTTTGATTTTCAGGCCCATTCTCTACCCTCGACGAACATAAAACAAGGCGTCGACCAGTAGCCGCCCAGCAACAATAAACAATAAGTCTAGGCGACAGTGTCCAGCAAAGAAAATCCGCTTACATGACGATTGCACGTCAATAACAAAGACACGGTTTTTTCGATAAACTTTATGCGCCATTGATTGCTCAGCCATGCACGTCACGAAAATGCAAGCCCGTCGTCGCACGACCGCGTCTGTACCTCCACGTAAGAGCACGACGCTGCTTGGCACGGGCGCACTTGACTGGCTTCCGTCCGTTGCGTTAGGGACGAGGTCTGATTACTGATCACCTCACCGTGAGCGGAGAATGATGTCGTTCCAGAGAAGAGGTAAGGCGTCCTCAGCACGCAGAAAAGGGAATGTTCGCGCGACGGAATGCGGTGAACAACGGAAGCCGTCTTGTGTGTTGTCGGCTTGTTATCGACCAAAAACGAAAGTCTCTGAGAGAGCGCGTGGTTTCCCGTTAGCACGGAAGAGTCGATGTTGGGAGTCGAACGGAGCACAGAACCACTACACGAAATAAACAACGGTTGCTCCAATCTTCGCGTACGTTCAAAGAAGCGCACTTCTCAATTTTCGGTTTTAAAGGACAGCCGTCTCCATCTCGGCGAACTTACACTTGTTGTCCACAATCACGAGGATGCTACAATTTTCATTACTCGTGAGGTAAAGTACGGCCTGGTCACGTAGGAGTGCCATTGTTTCTGGCTTTCGAGACTTACTTGCCATCCTCCATCTTCTCGATGCAAAATTTTGCATATTGCGACAAACGTTTTACACTATTTATGTCAATGAACCATGGCATTTGTTGGCACCCATAACCTTTGTCATTTCTTGTCAATTATCCGCGGGTAAAGTCGCCCATTACGATGTGAGAAGAAACTGGTCGTTCATTTGTTTGCGTTTGTGAGAGAAGCATCAGAATACACCAGAAGAGCGCGGGTCCCGAACCGCCATATAGCAAAAGAGACATGCGATAACTCCCGAGCAACTTGATCATGCGCAAAGCATGCCGGCACGCAGAGTCAATCGCGGGTCTATGGTGGTGTGTGTCTGAAGAAGACGTCACGTCCACTTTTACGTTTCCAGAGAAACGAGTTGAATAGGGAGCGAATAAAGATGCGGTTGTGAGGGGCCGGAAGATGAATTTGTGATCACAACACATATTATCGGAATGAGATTTGTTGTTGTTGTTGACATACCTAGATATCGAGAGTCCTCCTGAGAGTAGTTGTCGGTTCTACAAATTAGTTCTTATAGGGCGCTCGATCAAGTAGACGAAACAAAAGACAGGGGGACCGATCCATTTGACATGTAGTATCCATTTCCATAAAGTATCGGATGAACATTGAAAGCTCTGACGAAATAAGAGCAGATGTCTATCTTCGTGTGCATGTACACATTAAAACGACACTCGGCGATTGTCGCACGGACATTCAACTTACGCGAAGAGAACATTTTCGAAAAACCTTTTTTTAATGAGGTAAGCTGTGTAGAGGAATGAACGCATAACTTTATAGGGAATTTGATACAGTCCCGGAATACTAAAATGAAACCGCTTCGTGTACGGCACACCTAACGGTGTACCTAATATCGTGTTTCACATGGAACATGATTTAAGTTGAGTGTAGCATCCCCATCCACAATCAAGCGCGCAGCACATCCTCGGGCTGAACTCGAGGATAGCGCCCAAAAAATATATAACAATAAAATTTTAAAAATACATGGAACGTATAATTTTTTTCAAAAACAAATAATACCGACCAGCCTGGCAAATTATAGCCGTTTTATCATATCCCCAATTCTTTTATACAAATTTCATAATATAAGGACTGGTTTATTTTCATCTTTTCCATTATTCTTATTTTCATGGGATCTATATTTGGGTTGGTTTGTGAACCTCAAAAAAAATGCAACAACACAACAAATGCTACTGGCGTCCCGTCTCCGCATCATAAGGATTCGGGAAACAACAACGCAGTCAGGGACGCCACCCGATAACCCCGGAAACAGTAATAATGGGCGTTCCTGCCTCCTCCGATCTTTAAAATTTCTAATCAGGATTTAGAGCCTCCTGAACGACTCGCTAGCTTGAGGACATCAGCACCAAAGGAATAAATCCGCTCCATACCATGTTTCGCAACCAGTCAAAATCGCCGGGAGGCAGGAACGCCCAATTTTAATGCCCTCCGTCGCATTATGCTTTCAGCAACGAGTGTAGTGTACAGCACGGATAATGTACAAATGAAGTACAAAACATTTAAACAATCACCTGGTATTCGGAAGGTGGAACTGATAGTTGTGTCCACAGATGGTGTCGACGGATTGGTGGGGAACACAGTATGTGTGATCGCGTTCCGTCACCTGTGTAGACATCACCAGGAGTCGTGGAATGCATGTTGACACATTAACGCATACCAGTTTCATAGAAGATATAACAGGCGCGTCTATGCGACGCCAAATGCGACGCACGTCGTAGACATGCCCCAAGAAATCAGTCTCATTACCACCACGCTGTTTTCTTACTTCGACATCGATAATTGACCACCATGTTTATTACTAGTTTAGAACCGGTTGTCGTCAAAGCCGAAAAAGCATTCAGGAAGGCCATGTTAGATGATGGAGCTTGTTGGATGGTACAGGACTTTTGGCGAAGAACGTTTCTTTGTAGACTTAGTAGTAGAAGTAGTTACTCGTAGTAGCAGGAGACGATAACGTTAAGCATCTTGTACGTTGTTGTTGCGGGCTTTGTCTTAGGTGCGGATTACTAATTTCTGAAACGCTTTTCTTACCATTGTTTTTCGTGACAGTGATTACAGAGGATGTGTGTGGGGATGTACTGTTCGCACGACGCGACGAAGAGAACGAAATTGTGCTTCATTATAACGTTCCTTGTTGTCTTCGCACCAGTTGTTTTGGAAGTGTCGTCGCAGTCTTATCTTGCTTAAACCCAACATCTGGTTTCTTCGCAGATTTTGTTACTGGCTTTTGTTTAGGGGATGCAACTGACCTCTATAGTCACAATTTTGGTGGTCGTTTTAAGTTCTTGGTAGTGTTGCTTATATGTATGCTATTGCTATTGCTATTGCTTGTGTTTCTTAGTTGCTGCCGATGTTGGTCCTTTCTTTATTACTAGAGTATCAGCACCTTGTGTTGATGTCGAAGTTGATGTTGATGTTGATGTTGATGTGTGTGAATAGTCTCCGCATTAGGCAATTGTACTGGACGTGTTGTTGCATTACTGTTGGGGCGATAATGAGGGGATTAAAGAAATTTTTTTGTGGCCTCAGTGAGGGAACAATAAAACGAAAATGATATTACGCTTACCACCACCACACCATGTCATCTTTACAGACTGTGCTAGCGGCAGCGATGTTGATCTTTGCACTAGCTTATTGTTGTATAGTGTATTGCTGTTGTTGTCGTTACACATATCGTAACAAAGAAAGGTTCTCTACACCCAGTTTCGCGTCAGGAAGAGGGAGACAATATACAAAGACTCTCAAGGAGGCTCCTACCCCCCGCGGTGCCGTGGACGCGAGTTCTGTTCGTCCTAATGGAGGATGTGAGAGCGATCAAACGACCCCAGTCAAACTCGTCTTCTTTTGCGAAACAATGGCAGGTGGCAATTCGACAGTGGAGTAAGTGCCTCTTCACCACTTGGCGCCAGACAGTTTCAGTGTTCTTGGCTCGCGTCCGTGGATCGCGCACCCAGTTTCATCGGACGCAAAACAGGTACCAGGATAGTAGCCGCTCTGAGAGGCCATCGTTTCGGAAGCGTTCAATGATAATAAAGCCAGTCAGCAATAACGAGCGACCGCATCTCATACGCGCCACGATAGAGGGTCGCTGGTCTTCTCCGTGTAGTGGAGCAGATGAGGAGGAGGGACGCATCCATGTCCGGGTGGTCGCCGGACATATTGGCGCGCGTTGGCAGTGCTTCTCTTCTTTACCAGATCAGTCAGGGCAGACAGTGACAGGGCGGTGTTTGTCCGTTTCACATGCTAGAAGAGCGAGAATAGAGGAGGGTCTTTCGCGTGCATTCCGTCCTCTATTCATAAATGTGGCAGGGGACCTCCCAGGGGACGTTCTCTTCATGGTCGGTTTCTTCAAATCGCGCAGAACAGCCAGTTCACATGATAATTTGTAGCATCACTTCGTCCTTGCTTGGCTGGCGGTGCGTGAGTTGTACAGTGACGTGCGTTGTGCTGCGCGTCTTTAGAGCATTGCGGCTTGTTGGCAATGTCGCTCAAAGGGGGGCCGCGAGTATCACGATATCCAGGACCCATTTGTTGCAGCCATGTATTCGGCGACACTTCAGGGACATGATCCGAATGCAAGGGCGAGTGATGGAGGGGGGAGCAGGAGTGGGGGAAGAATGTGGGGGGTGGGAAGTCCCTAGTTGTTTAGACGGCCGTGTAGAGATAAGCTCTTTTGTGTGACGAGTCATTTATGGATACCAAAAAGGGCAGCGGCGCTTCTGGTGGTTATCGACGTCATTCGTCTTCCTTGCGATCGAACGGAGTGGCAGAGCAGTGAGGTACAATTTTCTTCGCATTCTTGGCATCTTCCGGCACGAGGATCGTGTCTTGACAAAAAATAGAACGTGGGTCAGATGTCAGGGGTACACAACGGTACAGTTCGGTATAATTGAATAATTGTGTGTGTTGTTGGTGATGGGTATGTCATGGTGACTTCGATTTTGAAATTTGACAAGTTTACTTTACATTGGGTTGGGTTTGGGTACAAATCTTCGGAAAATACATGTACATAAAAATAAGTAGTTTAAATAATCAAAAATGTCCACTCTTCGACTGCACATTATTAGCAGCAAACATTGTAAGTCGATTGTCGTCGCTTATGACATGCGCTCCGTAATCACGGGCTGTAGTGGCTATCGTGTACATAGTTGCATCGCACTTCGTCGCAAAGACCGTAGGCCTACGTCGTATCCAGGGTCTCTAACAAGAAAGACACAAAGAGAGCCTCAAGCGGTCTAGCTGCGTATACATGTTATGAAGAGCTTCATGTATGGATCATAATGTGCATTGCCATAACGATCCTATTTGTCTCCATTGGAATAGAGGGTGGCAGCAGTGATCACCATCCTAGGGGCAGTAGCTACTGGCAATAGGGAATTGGAATGCAAGGGACGTTGAGCCGACCCTGTCTGCAGGGATCATGCTGATGATGTCGAACGGCTTTCAGTATGGGTAACTACATAGAAGTTCTTTGATGATTCACGCGACGGCGTGAAACGGAACGGTAAAAAAATTCAATATACTTTTACACCACCTTATTGGATGACGATTCTGGGGTCTCATTTATCGTTTCCTAACAGGGTTCTGTACGGCAAAAAAAAATCACTCCACATCCAACACCCATCGTTTGTCGACGTGGGTCACCATCTCCAATAAGAACGTCTTCATTGCAAAGGCAATTGAAAAACCTGAGGGTTTACGTGCAAAAGACACGCAGTAGTGCTCAAAGAGCGAAGGTCACCACCAACGTTTCGAGGTCACGGCTTAAGGGTACAAACATCGAAGTGCGCTACCCTCTGTCCGCTGATGATTACTACACAATTGGGACACGAAATGTCCTAAGTATCATTAAGACACTCATTAGAGAGTCCTCTCATAAATTCAGGAGTGAAACTGAATCGTTAGGGGCTTGAAGAAAGCGGTTTCATTTAAATATTCCGTCGAGTGTATTTTACGTCGAGGTAATGGGCGTTCCTGCCTCCCGGCCGATTTTTTTTAATTTCTAATCAGGATAGCTTGAGATATCAGCACCAAGGAATCACAATTTCGCTCCATACCATGTTTCGCAACCAGTAAAAATCGACCGGTTGTTTATTTTTTTCAAATACTTGAAACAGAAACACCTTCTCATCCAGATAGATTATTTCTTGATGCGTGACATCCTTGTGCGAGTTAACACAGGCTTGGTGACGAAAGTCGGGTTGTCGTAAATGAAGAATACCTTGGGTCGGCGGGACGCAATGATTGCGAAGACGTCAGAGATTTGTGTATTTAAAGATTCTCGGACCACGCGATAGAGGTCTCGGGGATGATACCGGCACTCACCTGCCATCGCTGGTGCTTAGCCAACTGCTTCACCAACTTAATTCCGTTCTTGCGGGTCTCATAAGATGTCTCAATCGTGTCTACGAAGCGGTCAACAAGAACGTCACTTGTAAAAGCACACTGACGCAGGCAACTAAACTTTTCGAAAGAAAGAATATCCTCGATGTTCGTGCTACTACACAATTGAGCTAGGGCAATGGACAAATTACCCTTAGTAGTGCTCATTACCACTTGAAACCCCTCGCGACGGATGTTCATATGCAAAAGGGGAATTATACCCTTCACATAATCACTCGAGTGAAGGAAGCCCTCCTTCTTGGAAAAACGAATGTTGTGTGACTGAAACGTTCGCATGAACACAGCCAGCTTAGCTGCAAAAGTCGCTCTCCAGAAGTTTTTCTTACGTTTTGAAGTAGAAGAGGAATTGCGGGGTGTTGAAGACATTTTACATACATTTAACATACATACAGATTTTTTTTTCAATAAAGTGGGACACCTTATAATAATCCAGACTGCAGATCGTCGCTTTTGGGCAACGTTGGGGGGTGCAGAAGGTTGAAGAGGTTCTCGAAGATGATATTCCGAGTAGCCTCTTTGGTGAACCGTTCAACCGTCTGTGTCCCCATATCAGTATCAGGGGGGGGGGGGGTCGAGGAACTTCTCGGCGTGTCTCGACGAAACGCGAGAGGTCGCTCTCTCCCAAAGACTTGGTGAAGTGTAAGCATCAGGATGTTCCTGGAAGCGTTCACATCGCGGTCCCAAGTCTTCCCGCAGTGAAGCCTACCACCGCTCTGTTTGCGTGGCGCTCCGCTTTGACTGCTTTTGCAGTGGAGAATCTTATGAATCCGCTTGCGTCCTTCTGTACATTCCCAACCTGTACCGACTTGCTTCTTACGATGAGTTGAGTGCCACCATGTTTGCAAACTTCCGATATTCGGATTTGATAAGCATTGATGAGGCGGGTTTTTACATCGGTGACACTTAATGGGCGTTCCTGCCTCCCGGCCGATTTTTTAAAATTTCTAATCAGGATTTAGAGCCTCCTGAACAACTCGCTAGCTTGAGACATCAGCACCAAGGAATCACAATTCCGCTCCATACCATGTTTCGCAACCAGTCAAAATCGGCCGGGAGGCAGGAACGCCCATTACTTGTCGCAGAGGGTACTGTCAACGCGGCAAAACGTTTAAAATATCCAAATTTTCTCGGACATTGCGAATGTCCAAATTGACGCTAATCGCTGCCGTTTTTGTCAAAGGTATCGTTCATTACAAGATCCTTGATCACAATTGCAAGAAAGTCGACTTTGTGCAGTTTGTATCAGAGTTACATGTAAAGCAGGGTACTGTCGCTGTCCTTGACAATATCCAGTCCCATCATTCAAAAGAGACGATCTCTGCGTTCGATTCTGTAGGAATACGGCCGCTCTTTGTACCTCCTTACAGTCCAGAGTTCAACGCTATTGAGAATGTGTTCAGTTTGCTCAAGCGAAAATATCGCTGCGCATGCCCAATAATTCCTGATGTAGCAGAATTATTTGATTACAGGAACGCTTTGAAAATGATTAAAATGATGCGCACGATGTAAGCCAACACGTTGACTTGTCAGGCTACTTTGATCATGTAACTTCTGTGTCTTTACATGCCTTGAATGTTTTGTGTCAATCTCCTGAAGACAGTATCTGTATTGACAAGATCGGTTACAAAACTTGAATTGGTCAAATCTTCAAAATAAAAAGGTGTCCCACAATCAAATGTCCCTAGCTGTATGGAACAAAGGATGAGGAAACTGGATATAGAACAAATGATATGGAAATGGAATATAGAACAAAGGATGAGGAAACTGGATATTTATGCATCGTTGCAGGCACCATCATTGGAGGAGTAAAAAGTTTTTCCTGGCAGCGGTGCATGCGCATGTCGTTTGATAAATAAATAAAGTGTCCTGCGACTCACCAAATGCCGCGTAAGTGGCAGTTGAAAGAGATGTGAACGTCCAAACAAGTTTAGAACTAATACTAGTAATGAGATATCCATTTCCAGATGGTTGCAGAAATCTTCCAGAATCTCTAGGATTTCCATTTTCCATATAAATTACTTTTATTCCAGATGAAGTTTTAGTAAATCTATATCCATAAGTCGGGTATTTTCTACTGTACCAAGTCCCTTCATATGTAAACGCCTGTGCTTGTGCTTGTGCCCGTGCTTGTGCCTGTGCACGCGCCTGTGCTTGTGCCTGTGCCTGTGCCCGTGCACGCGCCTGTGCTTGTGCCTGTGCTTGTGCCTGTGCTGCACGCGCCCGTGCTTGTGCTTGTGCTTGTGCTTGTGCTTGTGCCTGTGCCTGTGCTGCACGGGCACGTGCTTGGGATTGTGCCTGTGCTTGTGCCTGTGCCTGTGCTGCACGCGCCCGTGCTTGTGCTTGTGCTTGGGCTTGTGCTCGTGCTTGTGCTTGTGCTGCACGGGCCCGTGCTTGTGCTTGTGCTTGGGCTTGTGCCTGTGCCTGTGCTGCACGGGCACGTGCTTGTGCTTGGGCTTGGGCTTGTGCCTGTGCCTGTGCCTGTGCTGCACGTGCCCGTGCTTGTGCTTGTGCTTGTGCTTGGACTTGTGCCTGTGCTTGGGCCTGTGCTTGGTCCTGTGCTGCACGCGCCTGTGCTGCACGCGCCCGTGCTTGTGCTTGTGCCTGTGCACGCGCCTGCGCATCTGCCAGTGCCTTTGCACGCGCTTGTGCCTGTACCCGTGCACGCGCCTGAGCTTGTGCCTGTGCCTGTGCCTGTGCCAGTGCCAGTGCTTGTGCCTGTGCTTGTGCCAGTGCCAGTGCCAGTGCTTGTGTCTGTGCACGCGCCTGTGCCTCTACCTCTGCCCGTGCCTGTGCCTGTGCCTTTGCCAGTGCCTTTGCATTACCATCGGACAAATTCTGTTGTAGTTGAGCAATGGAGGCCGTCGTAACCTTGAAATTGGATAGGTCGGCCTTGGTAATGCATACCCCGTCTATGCAGACCTTGGCATCGCCCCCCGTGACATTCAAAGTTCCATTGGTTGTCAGATTATTTTGTAGCGTTTCAATGTCCGTCTTGGTACCTTCCGTACTGTCCTCTAGTTTATCGAGGCGAATTATCACCTCGTTTATTAGAGCGATCTTTCCTTCCGCATTGACGAGTCGAGTTCGTAGATCTGGGACATCAGTATTATTTTCGACTTTGACATTGAATTTCGTCTCGAGATGAGCGAGTTGCTCCGAAATGTTTTTAATTTTGATTCCAGCATCTAATCCTCTTCTTGCGGCAACTTCGACCTCGTCCAGACGCCTGCTAATAGTCTTTATTATGTCGCCGGTGTTTCCGATTCTTGAAAATTGAATGTCGTTATCTAGACTGACTGTTTTGAGTATTAAAGCGATGTCACCCACCTCTTTTGACAATTCGTTGATTGCGATTGCGTTCTCCTTGATATCTTCATCCGTGGTCGTGTCCGAGTTTCGTAATGTCGTGATGTTTTGCTTGATTAGGTTCAGTTTTTTGAGCACATCATTCTGCCTTTTTTCAAGGCGACCTACCGTCGATCCGATATTTTGAATGGATCCGACTGTGTTTTTTATTTGCGAGTCCACGCGTTTGAAGTTTTTGTTGAATACGATCGAGCTTTTCGACTCTCGCTCCTCCAGTTCTTTGATTATATTAAACTGCATATTGTCATTTTTCTTGAGCACGTTGAGCTCGGCGTCGGCTGCCATTCCAATGGCTCTTACGTCATCGTGCATTCTCTGATCGCGTTTCTTGTTCTTCTCTGCGACCATTTCAAGTTCTCGTACGTCTTTCTGCATTCTATGATCGCGTTTCTTGTTCTTCTCTGCGGCCATTTCAAGTGCTTGTACGTCATCGTTCAGTATCTTTTCTCGTTTATTGTTCTCCTCGGTCGTTTTGTCGATGTTGTGTTTGAGCATAGCGTGCGATATCACTACGTACACTACGACGCCAAATATCGCTATCAAAATTAATGTTATTGCTGCGGATTCCATGTTACATGTGTATACAGTTGTTCTCAATTTTTTTTTGCACCTCTTTTTTGGAATCGAGTATAAATGTTATGCCCACCGATGTTTGGTGAGAGATTGTGAGATATCTCCATATCCCATTATATCGAACGAAATGGCTTCTTCTTGTTCTGACAATTCTTGCGATTTGGACGCGCACTTCCGTGCCCTGCTGAAGTCCGATGTGAAGGATATTGACAAGGTGCTTAAACGTATTTTACAGCAGCTTAAGGAGGAGGATGTATGCGATGGTGTCTTATGTCCGAAGGTGGATGTATTTCGTTCGGCGATTCGTGCTCAGGAAGGATTTTGGGATGAGCTCAAGGTTAGGGAGCAGGATAACGCCGCCGCCATTGAAAAGGCGCGGTTGCGCATTGAGGTTGCTACGAGATTGATGAATCACCTTGGCACGCAGCTGATTGATGAGCAGTGTCGTGCTAAGGAGAAGCTCGACCAACTCCGTGACATACAAGCTGACCGTCGTAAATTTGCAGATACCATTGGCAAGGGGAAGGATGAGCTTGTCGCTCTTCGTCGCGGTGACGAGGAGATTCGTTTGGAGATGAACCGTATTCGGCACAAGACCAAGCTTGTCGGCAAGCAGCGGTCTGCCGCTCTCGGCAAGATTAGGGCTCATGAAGACGAGTTGGTTGGTTTCCGTGAGGGGGCTCTCGCTGCTGAGGCTGAGTTGGTGGAGATCAGGGAGCGTGCGCGTGTCGCCTCGTCTGAGATCGATGTGGCGCGTGTGGGTTTGGGAGACGCGACCGCTCGTCTGGTTGGTGCGCGTGCGGAGCTGGTGGATGCGAATGCTGAGCTTGAGCGTACGCTTTTGTCGGTGGAGGAGACTCGGCATAAGGTTGTGCATGCGCGGGCGGATGGTTCTTCGTTGGAGGACGAGTTGGCAAAGCTTGTGGACACGAGGTCCGAACTTGTGGACACGAGGTCCGAGCTTGCGAACACGAAGTCCGAGCTTGCAAACACGAAGTCCGAGCTTTCAGGAGTGAGGTATGAGCTTGCGGACACGAAGTCCGAGCTTTCAGGAGTGATGTCTGAGCTTGCGGACACGACGTCCGAGCTTTTAGAAGTGATGTCTGAGCTTGCGGACACGAAGTCCGAGCTTTCAGGAGTGATGTCTGAGATTGATATTGTATATTCGGAGCTCAAGAGCGTGTGGGATTCCAAGTCTGAGCTGGAGACGACTTATTCGGAGCTCATGAATGAACATGGCATTTCCAAGTATGAGCTGGAGCGTGCCCGGTCCGAGCTTGCACATATTAATTCCATGCGAGCAAAAATGGCTGTGTCTCCTGACCAGTTGAAGGTTGTTTTGAAGGATGTTGTAAACTGTGACAATCGGTTGACACGTGCAAATGTTCTGTTGGCGAGTCTTTACAAGGAGTTGTCGGATACCGAGTCTGACATTGCTTCCACTCGTATCCAGATTAAGGCTAGGCGCACGCTTGTCCTCAACAGTGTCATTTCAAGTATGGGATGATGAGGATGCTTATTAGGCGATCGCTTAAGTGCGGCTGGTCCTTCAATGGACACTCTCGAAAGTACCGACAAAAGAACGATACGGAGTCTGCAGGATGTAGAGCCGTGATCTAAAAAAGAACCACGATATTCTCGTTAACATCTTGTAATTTGTTGATTCAAAATCGTATTGGTGTTCCACTGCCCCGTGGGTTGCTACACCATTAGGTTACACCGTAAGGTGTGCCGTACACGAGGCGGTTTCATTTTAGTATTCCGTCGACTGTACATTGGGGTTTGTTCTATCTTCTTTTATGTTCGACAAAGCGTATGAATCATCGTTAAACATCCTTTTTGAGTAGAACTTCTTCCCCATACTTTTCTTTTTCAAACCGACAACCATGGGGGGCAATGATGGTGATTTGTCGATGCAGTTGTCAAGAATGGTATTTATGTGTTTGCTGAATTCGACAAGTGAAGAGAACGTTTTGTTGTCTTCGTCGTCTGTGATAACTAGATGAAGGCGAATGTTATTGCGCAGTTTTAGAAACTCGTCGCTGTAAAAATCGTGTAACTGTTGTAGTTCTGGAATGTTCATGTAACGATGGATTGAGAACATGGCCCCTGCGGTTAGTGAAAGTGATCCCATTACGTAAGATAGTGCTACTTCATTGCTCGGAATTCCTATACTTCCTGCTCCGCTTATTGTTGTAAGTAGGATTGCAGGTATTGCGATCATATAGTTGTAAAACTTGTAGTGTGCTCGAGCAGTATCGTGCATTTTAGATTGTTGGTCGCAGAACCTTTCCCACGCGTGCAGCAACTCTCTTGTTTTTGAGATGACGTGTGTTGACATGTTTTTGGGTCTTACATTTGTTCTCATACTTTTTTTTATCAGACCGTTTGAAAATGTAAGATACTGTGGCGAAAACTAAGGCTCCCCATGTGGTGTCCACGGCCACCATCCCCCAAGAGTACCCGGGTATCGTCGCCTTGTTCGTGAGGTTGTACACGCCGTACACGGTCCCCCCAAACAATGCGCCCATCCTGACCGATGGATTCGGGCGCAACAATAAGTATGCTGCATAAGAGCAACGCGTACACCATGCAAACCGCAAGCCAAGATTGCACCGCAAGATTCACAGAGAATTGCGCGAATTGGGCCACGTAAAATCCCTTCATCCCGAAGAGCCAAACGGCCCCCGCGATCGTGTAAAAAGCAAGCGCAATCGCAAGGTCCTTCATCGTATTTACTGTATTACTAAATAATTTTAGAACAAATGGGCGGATTTTTTGAAATGTCTACTCAGAATTTTGACAACTGTAATAATAATCGAACTCGTGCATAAAGGTTTTTGGGTCCATGACAATATGTGTGTAAGTAAGAATAATACGGTGCATGTTCAAGGTCATGTGCGTCGTGATCCTCCTCCGTTGGTTCCGAAGATGGCCAGGTCTCCTTCCTTGATGTCGCTTGACGATTGGTATTCGCGTCACGAGTACATCGTGGAATGTATTTGGAATTGTCTGCGTACTCACCTCGAGCGTGGTTCTGGTAGCAGGCACATGAGCAATCCTGACGAGGTCTAAGATCGCCTTGTTCATTACCTTTACAAGACTTCCCTGAACCGTTTTTGCCGGTTTAATCTGATCAAGTGACATTTTGTGTGAAAAAAACCGCCGTTGAATTTATTATTGATACACATGCTTGTTTACGCGGATCTGTTCAGTGGTATCGGTGGGCATGCTGTTGCTTTGAAGGGGTTGGCGCGTCCTTGTTGTTTTTGCGAGATCGATTCTTTCGCGTGCGATGTGTTGTCCTCTCAGTTTCCGGGGATTCCCATCGTATCGGATGTCACCACACTGGACCCGTTGGATGTGATTGCGTCTTCTTCTCGTGTCGGAGCTGCTCTCGGTCCCGATCTCATCACAGCATCATTTCCTTGCCAGGACGTTTCTATGGCTGGGAAGGGCGGTGGTTTGTCCGGTACGCGTTCTTCACTTGTGTGGGAGGTATTCCGTGTTTTGGACGGTCTTCCTTCGGTTCGGGCCGTCTTTCTTGAGAACTCTCCGGCGTTGAGATACCGTGGGTTGGATGCGATTTGCGAAGCTTTCGAGACTCGCGGTTTTAATGTGCGCTATGGTATTCTATCTGCAGCTGACATGGGTGCCCGTCACGTCCGGTCTCGTATTTGGGTACTCGCTGCTCGTGACAAAGACGAGTCTGTCCTCTTCGATTTCTCAGTAATTGTCCTATCCATTTGCAAAATTGGATGCGGAGATGCCTCGCCTCGTGACGCGTTCGCCTGGCACCGAGTCTCGTGCTGATGTCCGGTCTCTGACGCTTCAGTGGCAGGCCTTGGGAAATGCGATCGTGCCTCAGGCGGCTCGTTTTGCATTCGCTGTTTTGCTGACCGAGATGCGGTCTGTGTTTGGTAGTAGTAGTACTAGTAATATAACTAATATGGGCAGGTTACTCGATGTGGGTCTGAGTCAATATCCTCTTGTTGTGCGTCCTTGTTTGGAGACACTGGATCGCGCGAAGGCTGAGTTCTACACGCGTCTGTACTACCCTGGTGAAGACCGCTTGTGGCGAGTAAGCATCTGGCCAACGCCTAAGCGCTCCTCCAGTCACTTCACGCCACGTGAGTGGACTGCGCATGGCAGGCGTGTGAAAAGCGGTTTCGCCACGCGCGTATTCCACGCTAGCGAAACTGCGGCTTCTAACGGGTACGTCCATGGAAATCACATCGATGCGCGGGAGCGACTGCGAATCAACATCCGGTGAGTGGAGACCGCCATCATGGGATTTCCGAAAGGCTGGATGGTTGTGGGCGCTGTTGCTTACAAAGGCGTTGTTGGTGGAAATAAATAACAGCAACCGCATCCGCATCCCCACCATACACAAAATCGCATTCGTTGTATTGCCGCATCCCCACCATACACAAAATCGACTTGGTTGTATTGCTGGTCCCATACACAAAACCGCTTTGGTTGTATTGCCGGTCCCATACCCAAAACCGCATTGGTTGTATTGCCGGTCCCATCCCCAAAACCGCATTGGTTGTATTGCCGGTCCCATATACAAAACCGCATTGGTTGTATTACCAGTCACATTCACTGCATTTCGCAGATATTCGTTGTATTGTTAGTATAAACTTACCGTCATCATTTTCCATCGTCATCATCTTCCATCGTCAATGGATTCCCTGTCCCAGAACAGGCCTTGCAAGTCCCGGCGTCGTGATACGAACATACCTGGGTTAACAACATGGCTCAAACCTGAAGATATGAACGCGGCTGCTGAGTCTTCTTCGTATATTACTCCTGGACACTACGCGTCACGAAACCCTCTGATATTGGAGGCGTTGGCCGAGCTTGATGGGAAGACTATCGATGTTGTGGAGAAGGAAGTCTGCTGCGTCGTGGTAGGAGACCAGCGTTGTGGCGATTGCATGATGGTCATTGTATGGCCATATGTGAAGGACGACTTTTGCACTTGCAAGGCGGCGTGCAATACTGCTACTGCACATGATGTACCGGCCCCTACACTTGTGTATCTTCCTCGCCCATGTGATTTGACCGACGATATGCTGGTATTGGAGGTCGTCCGAGAATCGTTTGTTCTCAAGAGATTCAAGAACGTTGGGCCTAATTGTGGACAAGTCAGCAGGGAATCCATGGTGCGCAGTACAATACTGGCGCTCATTCAGGTGACAACGAACCAAATCGACGAGATGGACGACGTGGTGCCAGTCAAGTACAAACATGATACGTTAACGTACAAGAAGGCGGTTCTGTACAGAGAGCTTGAAAGCTATGGTGGCAGACCCAATGGACAACAACAACATGTCGCTAGTGAGATGCGCAAAATGGCATTGATTGAGAATTCTCCTAAGAATGCAGTGACTGTGTTCATGGTCAATCTTAGTAAAATCCGGAGCGCAATCTACGCGGACGAGGCTACAAAGTTTGTGGGAACTATTCGTAGTGATGCTGCAGTAACCGCCCTTGCCCCTGCAGCCGCCCCCGCCACCACAGCCGCCCCTGCCACTGCAGCCGCCCCTGCCACTGAAGCCGCCCCCGCCACTGCAGCCGCCCCTGCCACTGCAGCCGCCCCTGCCACTGCAGCCGCCCCTGCCACTGCAGCCGCCCCTGCCACTGCAGCCGCCCCTGCCACTGCCCCTGCCACTGCAGCCGCCCCTGAAGCAACAGACAATGTGCTCGACCTTGGCGTCTTTCCGAGTATCGGCCAAGGTGCTACGACGCCATTCTGTGATGACGAAGACCATGTTGTCTCTGCAGCCGTAACCGCCTCCACCCCTGCTGCAACAGACTATGTGCTCGACCTTGGCGTCTTCTCGAGTATCGGCCAAGGTGCTACGACGCCATTCTGTGATGACGAAGACCATGTTGTCTCTGCAGCCGTAACCGCCCCACCCCTGCAACTACAGACTATGTGCTCGACCGTGACGACGTCTTTTCGAGTATCGGCCAAGGTGCTACGACGCCATTCTGTGATGACGAAGACCATGTTGTCTCAGCAGAAACCCACTACAATGGTTTCGGGACTGTGTTTACTATGTTCAAGAACTGCAAGAGGAATTGTGGAGAAATTGACAAAATATCCTTACAAGATGATTTCAACGATTTCTGCTTGATGGAGCACTAGATTCAGCGTAACAGTATGAGTTGATGGTTCTACAAAATGTCCAGTCCATCAAATAAACCTCCTTACATCAATGATCCCGTTTTCCCCCCTTCAATCAACTGATTATGATGAGATCTCTGATATATCTAATAGATAGCTACAGACTATACTGATATGCTGATATACTGATATACTACAGTCAGCGGAATACTAAAATGAAACCGCTTCGTGTACGGCACACTTTTAGTCACGACTTTATTTATAATTCTATGTCAACTATCAGCATGTATAGCGGTGCTCTCACGCGTTTTATGACTTGGTGACTACTTATGTACTCCCTTACAACTATCGGCTCTCCTGAGCCAGCTTCCCGTGGGACTGAGTCATCTTGAGATGACTCAGTGGCAGCTTCCTGTCACCTACGTCTCCGGTCTGATCTGTACCCTGTTAGGTTCCTGTCTACCGCCTCCTTTCACCACAGGTGCCCCTTTATGGGTCTCCTGTGTCTGTAACGTTATCTTTGTCTCCGTGTATAGATTGGTGCGTCTGTTCCACTGCTTTAATCTACTGTCCACTCTACCGGAGTGATTTCAAGCTGATATCAACCACTTTAACCGTTTTTGAGTCACGACTTTATTGCTAATTCTTTTTTTGTGGTTCACTACAAATATTTTTTTGAGGAGTATGAGGAAGGTTTGTAACGTAAACAACGTGTCCAAAAGCTCACACATAGATGGAATGGGCGTTCCTTACTCCCGGCGGATTTTTTAAAATTTCTGTAGTTCAAACGAAGAAAGTCCTTCTTCACCTTAAGCGAAGCACAGCTCAATAGCATTGAATTTTTGACTGTAAGGAAAAATAGGTTGTTTACAAATTCACGTCGTTTTCGATTCACACCAAATAAGTTTTTAACACAGAATGGGCGTTCCAGCCTCCCGGCGGATTTGAATGGTTGCGAAACATGGTATGGAGCAGAATTGTGATTCCTCTGTGCTGATATCTCAGGCTAGCGAGTCGTTCCGGAGTCTCTAAATTCTGAGTAGAAATTCCAAAACATCCGCCGGGAGGCAGGAACGCCCATTGTGTCCACTTTAAAATGTATGTATGTATGTAAGTAAGTAAGCCTTCTTCTTATTGATTGATGTCAAGATCACTTGCAATAGTTTGCTTCGCTTTGGCGTCCCTATTATCTGCTTTATCTCCTGCGTGCGCGTACACGAGGTTCCCTGCAGGAAGTTGCAAACCGCCGAGTTGCAGCTCACCGAGTAGTAGTCCATACGTTCTTGCGCCCTCTTTTTCCGATAATTTAATGTGTTTCACTGTACTCCCGCATTCCTGCATCTCTCCTGATACAGGGGTCGACTGTTGCACTGCCCTTCGTCGGACATTCCAGAAGGTTGCCATAAAGACGGTTGACGTTTGTTCTGGGAGTGTGGATCTTGTGTCTATCAACGGTGTCCGCAAGAGTGGCGGAATTTACTTTCGCAACTACACTGGTTTTGCTGAGATCGTCGTGACAAACATCAAGTCTAACTACGACAGTATATTGGGTAGCGTTTTCTGCATACAATTGACCACCCCGTGCAATACTCCATTTAAGTTCTGCGGCAACAACTCAGTATGCACGTACTCCATATATGAGCCTTTCACACACGCGTGTTGCCCAATATGCGAGTTCGTTTCGTCGCCAGTTTCTGATACGACATTGTATCCGCCCCCTAAACCTCCTCCTCCTGCTCCCGTTGATATGTCTCTGCCACCTAAACATCCTCCTCATTCTCTCGTTGATATGTCTCCGCCACCTAAACATCCTGCTCCTTCTCTCTTTGATATGTCTCCGCCACCTAAACAACCTCCTCCTTCTCCCGTTGATATGTCTCCGCCACCTAAACATCCTCCTCCTTCTCTCTTTGATATGTCTCCGCTGCCCAAACCTCCTCCTCCTTCTCCGGTTGATATGTCTCCGCCACCTAAACATCCTCCTCCTTCTCCGGTTGATATGACATTGTCTCCGCCACCTAAACCTTCTCCTCCTTCTCCCGTTGATATGCCTCCGCCACCTAAACCTCCTCCTCCTTCTCCGGTTGATATGTCTCCGCCACCTAAACATCCTCCTCCTTCTCCGGTTGATATGACATTGTCTCCGCCACCTAAACCTTCTCCTCCTTCTCCCGTTGATATGCCTCCGCCACCTAAACCTCCTCCTCCTTCTCCGGTTGATATGTTTCCGCCACCTAAACATCCTCCTCCTTCTCCGGTTGATATGACATTGTCTCCGCCACCTAAACCTTCTCCTCCTTCTCCCGTTGATATGTCTCCGCCACCTAAAACTCCTCCTCCTCCTGTTCCTGATCCTTCATTGGATTCTTCATCCGATTTGCGTGTGATAATTAAGGCGCCTGTGTTGGACTCAGTGTTCGTGTCCCTCTTGCTCTGCCCGCGTCTCTCGTCCGTATTCCGTTCCGCTCCGTGCTCGGTGGTGTTTGAGTCCAGCACCGGCGTGTACTACGGTCTGTCCGCGCCTGCACCCTTCTTCACGATGGAGGATATTCTGATGATAGTACAGAGCGGGGGTATAGATGCGTTCACTTTGGATGCAGGACTTATATGTGGTAGCACTATCCTTGTGCGCTCTAGCGACCGCACAGTAAGGTACTTGTCATCAAGAAACACTTGCATTGAGTTCAGTTGAGGAGAACAAGGATTTAATTAATGGGCGTTGCAGCCTACCGACCGGTTTTTACTGGTTGCAAAACATGGTCTGGACAGGTATAAAGAGATAAAGGAAGCATGTTACAATATATGTAATTATTTATAGGTTTATGCCTCTTGGACACGTTGTATATATTACAAACCTTCCTCAGACTCCTCAAAAAATATTTGTAGTGAACCACGGACCATGACATGTATCTGGTTTAAGGGGATATCATTCAAATTATACTGAGTGTCCCAAAATTATTTGAGAACAACTGTATGGAACGAGAAGTAAGTTGTGGTAAGTGCGCGTCCTCTCTTGTGACACAAAACATGGACACAGGAGTCCGAACGTGTGTGTCATGCGGAGCTAAATGGTCGCGTGTGAAAACCTTGTCGTGCGATGGATGCAGTAGGGCAGTGAACTTAAGGTATCAGTTGCGTTTGTGGAAAGATGGGAAGGGGGGGTGGCACGAGTGTGATAGCTGCGGAAAGCTTGCAAACATCGATGATGCCCGTTGGAAAACGGTAGTCGTAGTCTTATAATCATGGGAGTGCTCAGTCGTGTGCACGTCGGCGCCGCGCACCGGGCGCAGGATCGGGCACAGCAGGCGCGACAGGAGCCTCGCCTCGAAGAGCCGACAGCACCAGGCTTGTTCTCCAGCAGGAACGCCTCGTCGACGCGGTCGATGCCCCATGCAGAATGAATCCAATCTGCCCGCGCTCCCCCTTCAGAAACCAATAGAGTTGTCGAGTAGGAGTGTGCTTGAATTCACGTGTGAGAATGAGTATGTGCAAGTCATCGTGATCCCCTCAATCCGCACGACTTCCGACATGATCTATGTATCATCATGTATGTATCTTCTGTGTCAAGTTTAAGTTTTCGTCGACCGTGATGTAGTGTTTGGCTGTCTTCACAATATTTCGCGCACCTGCGCGCGTGCTGCTGTACTTTCTTGATTTCCCCGAATCGTTTATCATATGTATGTTTGCTTCTTCGCACGCCCTGAACATGATGTCTTTGACGGCATTCTTGTCATTGGTCCAAACGTCTCCATGTTTTACCAAGACGACCCCTTTGGACTTCACAAGCTTCCCTTCCAAATCCTTGAGCAGTATCTTTGCTGCAACGTCGTCTCCTCCTGCGTACCTAGGTGCACGTACGTGTGAGCCCATGCACGCAGACGGCGTGACGATATCGATATCGATCGTTGTCATGTCCTTTATTCTCATTCAGATTTGTTGATAGAAGTGAATGCCCCCCAGTAGTTATACTCCGGTTGGGGTTTTGTGTGAGTGAGAATCCCCCCGTGTCCTGTTGAGGGGGTGGGTGGGTGGCCATGGAACGACAAGACATAATCCCCCGCCTTGCGTGTGTGCGGGGTGGGCGCCTATCATCACGGTGACAACGAACTAACGATTACAATGATGATGCGGTCGGTGTAAAAATGTATATCGATCGATCATAATCTCCGCGTTTTTTGATCTTGAGGTCTGCTTGAAGTCGCCTTGAAATGTCACGTGTGAGAGAGTCTGATGATTGACAACGAACGAGTACAATGATGATGCAGTAGATCTCTCTCTACACGCCACCCATGCGGCAACCAACAACCACTTGAATCCTTCACCAATCTGAACTACAAATGTGACAGATGTGACATGTGACAGTTATTTTACCAAACTATAAATTGACATATGGCATACTATTTTGTTAATGAGGTCTATCAGATTATAGTTATGTCTATAACCTGTCACATTTGTCACATTGTCATCATCACCAAGTAAATATCGATAAGACGATTTTCCTGAGCACACACACCTGATTCCCCCCTTTCCCACAATCTAGTTGTCTAGCAGAAGAAGTCTGAGACATCCAGCCTCCGCCTATCATTTCCTGCATTTTGTTATGTTTGGTTATTTGGGGAGGGGGGAAAAGAGCTCTGCACACACATGAACTTCTCTGCTTCAAATTGCCGTGAACTGTCATGTGTGAGCGTGCACGAGTATGCAAAAGCCACCGTACAGAAGTCTGAGACAGAAAATACTGTGTGAGAAAGGACACACAACGAACTAACGAACGAGTACAATGATGATGGATGATGCTGGCACACTACATGTGCGGCAACCAACAACCACTTGAATCCTTCCCCAATATCAACTACAATTGTGACAGATGTGACAGATGTGACAGTTATTTTACCAAACTATAAATTGACATATGGCATACTATTTTGTTAATGAGGTCTATCAGATAATAGTTATGTCTATAACCTGTCACATTTGTCACATTGTCACAATTTGTCATCATCTTCATCTCTGTAAAATCATACTCTCATGTCATCCATCATCTTCATCACCAAGTAGCGATAAGACGATCTTCCTGAGTACACGAACTTGAATCCTTCCCCAATATCAACTACAATTGTGACAGATGTGACAGATGTGACAGTTATTTTACCAAACTATAAATTGACATATGGCATACTATTTTGTTAATGAGGTCTATCAGATAATAGTTATGTCTATAACCTGTCACATTTGTCACATTGTCACAATTTGTCATCATCTTCATCTCTGCAAACTCATACTCTCATGTCATCCATCATCTTCATCACCAAGTAGCGATAAGACGATCTTCCTGAGTACACGAACTTGATTCCCCCCCTCCTGACGCATTCGATCCGCTACTGCCCCCATTTTCTCCAACCTTCCCCTCAATCCGCGCGTTTTCATCTTTTTATCCTTTGCAAACTCGTTGACATCAGCCACCGTCACGACGTCTGCAAGGTCCGTTGTTATCTTGAAGTGCGCATTGATCAGCGAGAGCTCGTCGCCCTCCTCCATCCTGAGCTTCTTTGTGTCCCGACTGACGACATCTGATATCTTGAGTGGCTGCTCTTGATCGAAGGCATCTATCACGAGCCATATGAACGCATCCCTCACGTCCTCCCGTGCGCAGAATCCGTCCTTGAGCGAGGGGTCTGCAGGCCTGAAGAACTTCAACCACCTTGCCTCATCTACGTCCTTAGGATTGACGAACTTGTGCGGGAACTCTATAACAACCACCGTGTCCAGAGCATCCACTGCTGAAATCTCTGGGAGGTCATTCAGGTTCATGAATAATCGTGAAGCGCTCTTGAGCGCCCTCTCGTTCTCGTACAACTGGCGTGCCTTCAGGACGTCGCCTCCAGATTGAAATTTCTTGATGAGTCCCCTGTCCAGCTTGATGTGCTTGTTCCCTGGGTCCACCTTGATTTCATTGGTGTACGTCTGCCTCGTAAACTCACACTCGATCATCCAACCCTGCGACTTGACGTCGTTCAAAAAGATGTTGAGCATGATGACGCTTGAATCGATCGTGTTGACATACTGACCCCAGGCCCTCTCATTCAGCGCCTGCAACAGGCCCTTTCCTGAGTTGCGCTCCCCGATCATCATCCCCCAGTTCTTGTCCCCGTGCTTCCCTGCCATCGCGCGGGCAATCATCTGAAGGTAGGTATTGACCCTCCCCTCTTCCCCCAGAGTCGATACGAGCACCTTCTCCGTGGCGTGTTCCAATAATTGGTCAGCCGGCCTCTCGCTTGGAAAGTCCCTGTCGATGACAATGACGGGCATGACCTCCGGCCTCTCCGAGAAGGGGGCGAATGACTTGTCCCGGAACCTGAAAACTCCATTTCGGAAGCATAGGACTCCCAGGTTTGACTCCCATATCTTCTTTACAAAGTTGTCGTCGACCGGGATGTAATGCTTCTCCGTCTTTACAATGTTGATAGCCTTTGTGTACGGGCAGCTGTACTTCCTTGAAATCCCAGATTCGTCGACAAACTTAATGTTCGCCCGTTGACACGCCGTGAACATGAAGGATTCGACGACATCCTTGTCATTGGTCCAAACGTCTCCATGTTTTCCAAAGACAACCCCTTTGGACTTGACCAGCTTCACCCCCAAATCCTTGAGCAGTATCTTTGCTGCAACGTCGTCTCCTCCTGCGTACCTAGGTGCATGTACGGGTGCGCCCATGTACGCAGATGCCGGTACGTCCAGCATATCGATCGTCATGTCCTTAATCTTGATTTGAAGCCTGTACCCCGTCCTGTCCCACACGTAATCTGACGCCTCATCGAGCATCTCCTGCGTGACCCCTCCATCCTTGGAGTCTGCAAACTCCTTTTTCTTCTCGACCATTGCTCCGTCAAATACCAGCACACCGACTTTGAATGATTTTTTGTCGAGGTATTCTAGCATCGCCATGAGGCACTCGTTCTCCAAATCGCATAGCATGAGGTTCACAGCCGATGCATATGTGTTCCTGTCCTTGCGCGCAATATCTATGTAAAACTCGTCCGCTCCTCCCGGAGCCATGATCTCATCCCTGGCCTGATTCATCTCATTCTGAAAGTCGCGCAGCCATACTGAATCCTGATGCTTGTATACGGCAGTCTTGCTTCCATTCATGACGGATAGAACAGCCGTCTTCCCCAGCGCCGCGTCCGCATCGATGTCGCCTAGGACCTCCGTCCGGTTCCCACAGTACTGATCGAGGAGCGGACATGCCACCCCCCGTTTCCTGCAGCGTTGCGAGAATAGCGTGGGGTGTCAGTTGACAAAATCGAGGTCGACATAAAACGGGTGTGCCACCGCGTTCCTGACCTCCCGCATGACACACTGCATAGAAAGCCCGCGTTTCGCAAACAGCCTCCCCCTTCCGTGTTTATTCTTTGCGTATTCCACGTGGACCGAGTCTCCGTCCGCTGCAGCAAAGTATCGTTGGATGGTGTCTAGCGATTTCGACTTGTCCTTATCCTTTCGGAAGTCCCACGACTCCCAGTGCTCCATGACATGTTCGAGTGCGCCGCGCGAAAAGCGTTCCGTGAGACTGCAAGCTATCATCTTCACTAGATTATCGTTGGTGCTGCTGTTGGATTAACGGATGGATGGGAATGATCCCCTCTCCGTTTACACTCGTTTTTAGAAAACCGCCGCCGCCGCCGTGGTGTCTTGTGGAGACAAATGGACGAGACAATGAGGATGCGAAAGCCGCCGTGGTATGCGCCTCGAAGCGCGCGTGTAAGCAGGTCAGATCCGACACGTGTGTTCCGCGCGCCCTCGAATACGAGTGTAAACAAGTCAGATCCGACACGTGTTCCTCATGCGCCTCGAAATACGAGTGTAAACAGGTCAGATCCGCGAGTCAGCAGCTCAATTCCACTCCCCCACTCCATGGGGCCCGCGATTCCTCTTTCATAATCCTTAAATAGTTGTCAAGCAGAAGTCTGCTTGAGACGATACGTGTTCCCCATGCTCCTCGAACCACGAGTGTAGAATCATAAGATGAATAATGAATCGCATCCAATGCATCAATCATCATCGAACCCTCAAGGACCGTACAGAGTGCCCAGTTAGCTTTCCCAGCTTTGAAGTTGCGAGTCTAACGGTTCCCTAGAGGAGGAACTGCTCGTCTTCACAAGCTGGTCGGCTTCCTTGACAGCACTCTCATCGATCCTAGAGGTCAGCCAACCTCGAGTGTGTTATCAGACATCTGGGTCTGGGCAATCCCCATGAATGATGCTGTCGGGCGTGAGCCACACACTTCACTCGAGGCTCGATATTATCATCATGATCATGAAGATTTGTTAAGCAAAAGAAGTATGTAAGTAAGTGGATGATTTCTTAATTTTGGATGTTCCCCCCTCCGTTTACACTCGTTTTTTGAAAGCCGCCGTGCGTGTGTGAAGATGAATAAATGGACTGACGGGGGTGGGCTGCTAAAGCCGCCGTGGTATGTGTGAAGATGAGTGGACGCCGTCACGGACTCTTCGAGTGGTAGTAATAGGTTTGTACCACGTGATGACGTCGTACGTTTCAGTCAGATTCCGTTCCTTGCCAGCAGAGCTTGTGTCTCACGGTCGTAAACGTTGGAGAACTACTCAAAACAACGCTACCTGTTCCGGTACTGGTGGAGACTCCCGTTCCTCCTCTAGCAACCGCTAATGTTCCACTGGATATATTGTTTGCGTTTCGTGCAAATGTCTAGGTCGCTATGGGTGTGAGGGAGCCTAGCGGATCTATTACGAACGCGTTGTCCGACTCCCTAAAAAGAAGCTGATATTCGGGAGCATCTCCCCTATCTATAGAAAATCCTGCCTCACCCTTTGAGACACCTGATCCTATCTCACCTGAGTTAAGTACAATTATATTGTCCTCAACCGTCACCGTCTGCGTGTTCACCGTTAATTGTGTGCCTTCTACAGTCAGGTCACCTTTTACGATCATGTTACTTGATATCGTCGTAAGAGGTGCTGTCATCACAATTTCCTTTTCCGCTCCCAAATTCACGGTGCCACCTACTCCGCTAGACTGGATGTTAACTCTCCCTAGAGGTCCTGATACACGCATCGTGACACCCCCTTCCGACACTACATTGACTCCCTTGGCGGACACCAGGGATGTCTCCCCATCGCCGGTGGTCGTTAGCGTGATGCCTTGCCCCGGGTCAGCGCGGATGGACACGGCATCATTATCAGCGCAAAGCACGGGCGTGCCCCCGATGTAGAGAGTGTTCGACGAGATGTGTAGCTCGTCGATCCACGCCTCTTTGAAGTGCATGGTCGATGTCCCGAGGTACTGCGTCTCGTTCGTCATCGGGACTATGTTCGAGGACACCACGAGATCCCCCAACAATGATACGGTTGTGTCTGACACACGCACCATCTCCGTCCCTCCTGCGACCACACCTAGTGTTCTAGCCACTGGATTGAACAGACCCGTGTCCGGAGCGTTGGAAAAGGAGATGCTCGAAGAGCCTCCTTCTCCGAACTGAATCATTCCACCTGGTGAAATCAAGATGTTGCTAGCTTGGAATGTGTTGAAAGACGGATGTAAGTTTTTCGCGTATAGCGTGCCGTTAACGGAGACGTGTGTATCTAAGGTCGCATTGCCATGGACTTTTAGCTCTTTTTGCAGATGCACAGCTTGTGTGGAATGGAGTGGAGCTGATAACAATGCCATTCCTCCTCCAGAATCAGTAAGTGTCGTAGCAGCATTCGATAGGAATCCTGATACAGCTATTCCTCCTCTTGCATCGATGATCGAACTGCATGCGATGTTGGCACCGAATGTAGTTGGTGCATTTGAGAACGCTGCTCCGGCGTGAAATACTGAAGGACTATAAGAAGAGAATCGACCGATGGATGTAATCGAGGCGGGTACCGTGACATGTCCGCGCAGCTCGGTGTTACTGCGAACTAGGAGGATGTCTTCATCAAGCATGACAAACAAATCAGCAATAGCAGTTGTTATTCGTTATTAGTATCATACACACACTTTTTTCACGGGTATCATTTATAACCACACTTATCCGCAATGATAAGTGCATCCAACGAAAGATGCACGTGACAAACCGACTAATTGTCCATCTGACTTACGTTTATCGTAATCTTCTTTGGAAATAAGAGTAGTAATAGAGACACCTGAATCCGATTCATCGATTTCGGTTGTCATCCAGCGCATTTCGTAGGTAGGTTCGGTCACTGGAATAGGTGTTTTGAGTGGTTCCCCAGGACGTGTCTCTCCGGTATCTGGGTTCACAACAGAAGGACCCTGTGTCGTGGTCACGATCGTGTACACGATAGATCCGTCTGCATCGAAAACGACATTCCCATATTTATCTTTTTGTACTTCTTCAACATCTACCAGAGGCTGTGAGAAATCACAATCCATCGTGAGTTTTGCGACCGTATAGTTTCGTAATGTACCATCCGGTACATCTCCATTATCTAATACTTAAAGAGACGCGTAACCGGACAAACTACTGATGGTGACGTAATCACCTGCATGGATAGTTGATCCGGTCTCGTCACATACCCAGATGCATCCTTCGCCGATCGAATTGATTTGGACACGTACATCACCTTGTTCTGCGATCCTTAGGAGCTCTGTTCCTGAGATGGCTGCAGATGGACCTGCGGGATGGTCCTGGGTGAGCGAGATCACACCGAATGCACGGGAATCTTTTGAGACCTTGGAAAGAGATACGAGAGGTAGGGCTTGGTTGATTGTCATGGCGCGTTGTCGTCCTCTTAAAAGACCGGATGCGTATGCGTTTTTGTCGGTGACGACCACAAGTCCTTCGTGATCGCGTAGACGTGCTGGAGCGAGCGCGTCCACGACGCAACGATGTTGGCCTGTGAAGTTCACGAACAAGTTTGCGACCGTTTCTGTAACGATTGTGAACGCTAAAACAGGGACTAATGAATCAGTGGTAGTACCATTTCCGAGCTTGCCTACATTGTTGTGTCCCCATGCGTGCACGCGTCCCGTAGAGTCCAGGGCAAGCGTGTGTTGGCCGCTGCCCGCAATGGCCACGATCGTTTTACCGACAAGAGATCCGAAGCTCGATACATCGAGCGGGACTGATGAATCAGTGGTAGTATTGTTTCCCAGTCGAGGTGCGTTGTTTCTTCCCCATGCGTGCACGCGTCCCGTCGAGTCAAGGGCAAGCGTGTGATAGATGCCGCACGCAATAGCCACGATCGTTTTACCGACAAGAGATCCGAAACTCGATACATCGATCGGGACTAATGAATTAGTAGTATTGTTTCTTCCGAGCTGACCGAACATGTTGTTTCCCCATGCGTGCACGCGTCCAGTCGAGTAAAGGGCAAGCGTGTGTTGGCTGCCGCCCGCAATGGCCACGATCGTTTTACCGACAAGAGATCCGAAGCTCGAGACATCGCTCGGAATGAATGATTGAGTGGTGGTAGGGCCGAATTCGTTACTTCCCCATGTGTGCACACGTCCCGTCGAGTCAAGGGCAAGCGTGTGATAGATGCCGCACGCAATAGCCACGATCGTTTTACCGACAAGAGATCCGAAACTCGAGACATCGAGCGGGATATTTGATTGAGTGGTACTATCGTTTCCGAGCTGACCTTCGAGGTTACTTCCCCATGCGTGCACGCGTCCCGTAGAGTCAAGGGCAAGCGTGTGATTTCCGCCGCCCGCAATAGCCACGATCGTTTTACCGACAAGAGATCCGAAGCTAGAGACATCGATCGGGACTGATGAACTTGTAGTATTGTTTCTTCCGAGCTGACCTTCGGAGTTTCTTCCCCATGCGTGCACGCGTCCCGTCGAGTCCAGGGCAAGCGTGTGTTGGCTGCCGCCCAAAATGGCCACGATCGTTTTACCATTCAGAGATCCATTACTCGATATGGTTTGTAATGTTGTCGTCGCACCTGTTGATGTCGTGTTATTTCCTAGTTGTCCAAAATTGTTATCTCCACAGGTGATAATGCTACCTGTCGGTGATATCATAATGGAGAAATCACCTATTTTCGAATTCGTTGGCAAGGCACTCCTCCTTCCCCATGTTTTCTGTATTGCCAAAGACAAGATGCGTTGCGGAACACTCCCGTACCCATTCACATCTTCCGACATAGGCGGCATTTCCACGTGTGTAGACGTTCCCCCTGCCACGAGTGCACGCACATTGTATGCCGCCTCGCCATCCCCGATAACTTCCACTAATTGCGGGATCCATGCAGCGCCACTCGAAACGATCGTTTGTCCATTACCACGATCGCCAAAAGTAACGATACGATCGCTCGACACATGCAATGCAGTATGTTTCAAACCACAAGCTGCACGCAAAGGCGTTGCAGGTGTAGGCATATCTGTCACTGCACCAAATGCATTGATACCCACACCACTGCTCCCGCATCTAGTAGATCGACCCAATTGTCCGACATCGTTCAGACCTGCTGTGTAAACTTTTCCAGATTCGCTACATACAACGACTGTATGATCACCTCCAAGAGCGACATGTGTCGCTTTGGCAAAGTCCAATAAGGACACATCCACGATTGTGGGTACATCTTTATTAGAAGTATCACCACCCAATCCCAAATTGCCTAGTAGACCTGAACCCCAGACACGCAAAGTACCTGAGCCATCGATGGAAGCAGCATGAGATGTACCTGCCGCAATCTGTTTAGAACCTGATGAACCGGATAGAGCACTCACCAATGTTGGTGTGAATGTGGATGTTGCAACAATACTCATTCCAACACCTAATTGTCCACTCGCATTGTTACCGAATGCCAGGACCGTATCGTCACCATTGCGTACGAATGTGAACCCGTTTCCACATGCGACTTCGACTGCATTCGTGATACTAACGACTTTAGTGGGAACGCTCACTACAGCACCAGCTGTATTCTTCCCGCATTGACCAAGTGTATTATTACCCCAGCACCAGACTTCACCGCTTTGTAAAGCGATCGCGCTGTGCGTAACACTCTCTGCTGAACTGATGATGACACTTCCAAAACTTCCAACACCAACATCGACGGGACTGTACCTATCGATCGCCGTATTATCGCCGATCTGACGGGAAGCATTCGTGCCTACCGCCATGAGGGAGGAACTGGAGGTAACGCCGATATTCGTTAGCAATTTGTGAGACCCAAGACCGGTCGATAAGACACGAGGATGGTAGTCACGCGCGGTCTTGTCGATTAAGAGGGGAACTGATGAATTAGTGGTAGTATTCTTTCCGAGCTGGCCTTGGGCGTTGTTTCCCCATGCGTGCACGCGTCCCGTAGAGTCTAGGGCAAGTGTGTGATAGAAGCCGCCCGCAATGGCCACGATCGTTTTACCGACAAGAGATCCGAAGCTCGATACATCGATCGGAACATTTGATTGAGGGGTATTATTTATTCCGAGCTGGCCGAAGTCGTTTCTTCCCCATGCGTGCATGCGTCCCGTCGAGTCAAGGGCAAGCGTGTGAAAGCTGCCGCCCGTAATGGCCACGATCGTTTTACCGACAAGAGATCCGAAGCTCGAGACATCGATCGGAACAAATGATTGAGGGGTATTATTTATTCCGAGCTGGCCAACTTGGTTGTTTCCCCATGCGTGCACGCGTCCCGTAGAGTCAAGGGCAAGCGTGTGACGTTGGCCGCCCGCAATGGCCACGATCGTTTTACCATTTAGAGATCCGAAACTCGAGACATCGATCGGGACTGATGAATTTGTGGTAGTATTTATTCCGAGCTGGCCGAAGTCGTTTCTTCCCCATGCGTGCACGCGTCCCGTAGAGTCAAGGGCAAGTGTGTGATAGAAGCCGCCCGCAATGGCCACGATCGTTTTACCGACAAGAGATCCGAAGCTCGATACATCGATCGGAACATTTGATTGAGGGGTATTATTTATTCCGAGCTGGCCGAAGTCGTTTCTTCCCCATGCGTGCATGCGTCCCGTCGAGTCAAGGGCAAGCGTGTGAAAGCTGCCGCCCGCAATGGCCACGATCGTTTTACCGACAAGAGATCCGAAGCTCGAGACATCGATCGGAACAAATGATTGAGGGGTATTATTTATTCCGAGCTGGCCAACTTGGTTGTTTCCCCATGCGTGCACGCGTCCCGTAGAGTCAAGGGCAAGCGTGTGACGTTGGCCGCCCGCAATGGCCACGATCGTTTTACCATTTAGAGATCCGAAACTCGAGACATCGATCGGGACTGATGAATTTGTGGTAGTATTTATTCCGAGCTGGCCGAAGTCGTTTCTTCCCCATGCATGCACGCGTCCCGTAGAGTCAAGGGCAAGCGTGTGATTGACGCCGCCCGCAATGGCCACGATCATTTTACCGACAAGAGATCCGAAGCTCGATACATCGATCGGAACTGATGAATCAGTGGTATTATTATTTCTAAGCTGGCCGAAGTCGTTTCTTCCCCATGCGTGCAAGCGTCCCGTCGAGTCAAGGGCAAGTGTGTGATTGGCGCCGCCCGAAATGGACACGATCGTTTTACCGACAAGAGATCCGAAACTCGATACATCGATCGGAACTGATGAATCAGTGGTATTATTATTTCCGAGCTGGCCGATATTGTTGAATCCCCATGCGTGCACGCGTCCCGAAGAGTCCAGGGCAAGCGTGTGTAGGTTGCCGCACGCAATGGCCACGATCCGTCTTCCTTCCTTCATCAGGCGTGAAACGGGTCTGAACGTGCTTTTGTTAATTATAGTTTCATCTCCAAGCTGACCATAATTATTATAACCTGTAATGAACAACACTCCGTCCGGATCAACGTAGGCGGATGAATTTGTAGAACATCCCACCCCCAACTTTTTTTGAACGTTCCATCATGAATACGGTTCGGGAACCATCGCGTCGTCACATTGGGATTGTTATCACCCACTTGTCCGTATGCATTATCACCAAACGCGATCAATGCATTGTTTCCGGTAAAGTTAAATACCAAAGGATCCGGTGTGGTCCAGATCACCGTATGGTTCCTGCCGCATGCGATATCGTAGCCCGCATATCCCACAAGTTGTGTCGGTGTCAACGATTCTGTGGTGGTCTCCCCTAACCCCAATTGACCCTTATCATTGGCACCGAACACGAAGATGGTGCTGTCATTTTTTATTAAGGCCGAATGGTTGAAGCCTGCAGCGATCTCGACCGACAAACCGTTTTTAGATCCTGCGCCTCCGTCTGCTAGCA
Organism: Microglena sp. YARC; assembly: GCA_022414725.1. Classification (NCBI taxonomy): domain Eukaryota; kingdom Viridiplantae; phylum Chlorophyta; class Chlorophyceae; order Chlamydomonadales; family Chlamydomonadaceae; genus Microglena; species Microglena sp. YARC. The sequence goes on along the minus strand of JAJSRW010002151.1, from coordinate 83,274 downwards.
CCTGTACAACCGACGTCACAGGAGACGTCTTATTTCCCTGTCCCAATTGACCACGATCGTTACGCCCTACACCTAGCACCTGTCCATCATGGCACGTGAAGAGCGTATGTTCGTGTCCACATGCAACATCTACCACATTCGAGAGCGAGGGGATGATACCCAATGAATTGGCCTGTGGAACGAGTGTAGTAGATGCACCACATTGTCCCTGATCGTTCTTTCCACAAAGGTAGGCGCTACCGTTGTTTAAGAGGACAGCCGAGTGGTACCCCCCGGCAGAGATGGAGCGTGCGGGCACATTGCTACCGCCAGGCATGAGCATGGGCACTATATTGGAATTGATCACCACATTGGCTGAGGATGCGCCTCTTCCCAGCTGTCCGTTAGCATCGCTTCTTGCACTCACAACGACTCCATTCGATGTCAGATACATGGAGTGTGTGTAACCTGCAGCAACAGCAATCGCATTTGAAACGCCTGCTACAATACTAAAGTTTGAGGTCGTCACAGTCGAACCTATACCCAACTGTCCGTTGTTGTTCATTCCGGTAGAGATAGCAGTACCGTTTGTGCAAACGCAGAGGGTGAAGCCTTCGCCACATGCTACCAACGACGCATTATTGATGCCTGGCACCTTGGTGGGTACTGTGATAGTGTTGGATGTGTGGCCTAGACCCAGTTGCCCATAGTCGTTGCGCCCGTATACGAACAGCTCGCCATTTCGTACATATGCCGAGTGGTCTAGCGCCGCGCCTGTGAAGAGATAGGCGGATTCTGTATTTGTCAATGGTGTAGGGTAGACACGTCTGGGAATGACGTAATTGGCCAAGTAATCCCAAGAGTATCCGTCGATGTTAATTCCGTTACCGAATACCTCTGTACCTTTGTATATATTGGCAGTTTCGGAGATGCGCAAGTCGCCCCTGAGAAGGATATCGCCATTGCTATCGAGGGACCCGATGCCGTACGTCTGATTGGAAGCTGAGACGGCACTATCGTGTGCTGATTTGACCGCTGCAGAACTGGCTGCGACATTGCTACTTGTGGAAGTGACGATACTTGAGATGGCCGTTCCTCCGAGTGTGTTAAATGTTGCAGATGTTCCATAGATATCAGTTGCGTACAGTTTTGCGAACTTCTTTGTTACTGTTCCTAATTCTGAGACATTGTCGTTGAGAGGCACTATATTTGAAGATGTTGTGATTTGCGTATTGGCTTGTAAATTGGAAGATGATGCAATGAACGTAGTATATGCTCCTGCAGCAAATCCTAATACACTACTTGATACATTGAACAATCCTGTGTCTGTATCTTGTTCAAATGACATCGATAGTGCTTCTTTAACACCAGGTCGCGATCGCACTCCTTTAATGGGTGCATTATCGCTATTTAAGATGTTTGATGTCGACTGTGATTTCGCATAGATTTCAGACAATCGGATCATTATTTTATATAGGGGTTGGTACTTTCAATGCACATATTTTTTACGAATCTGTAATCGGTAATCAGAAAAACAATAAAGTGTGACACAATTTTTCATGGTATCACTCGCATGCTCTTCAATGGTTTCAATCCTGGACGCATGCATGATTGTACGATCTATGGATGCGATAGCTCTTGAAATATGGCTCGCATCTTCTTCTACTGACATATTAAGTTCTCTTTTCTTTAGCCTACGAATGAATTCATTGTCGCCCATCAGAACTGCTCTAATAACGTAATAATACAAAAACAATACGTGCGTTCTCTGTGTGAATGATGATGATGTGCGGCGGCATCTCCTTGCATGCTTTATGAGTGCTCTTGCTACTCTGTGCCCCCTCTCCTTGATCCGCTTGAACGTGTCCGAGAATTTCCCTGATGACATCTGCTGGAAATGGCAGAATTACAACCATACCGATGCATTAAATGCAACCTGACAATTGCAGAGCTGCAGCAACTTGGCAACACTGGAGTTTGCTCATCGGCGGAGTGTACACGAAACTTGGAAAACTTCCCCTGCACGCACACGTACGCCCCCCCACCACCCCACACACCCACCCCGCACAACGGTGACTCGACAGAATCAATACAGTAGGGCGTCTCATGCTTGATGTGAACTGTGGGCTCCCCTCCGGTCGCCCCCGCTGGAATATCGTGGTTCTTTTTTAGATCACGGCAGACTCCGTATCGTTCTTTTGTCGGTACTTTCGAGAGGACCAGCCATCCGCACTTAAGCGATCGCCTCTTCCCCGGGACCGTGGCCCAAAAGAACACGGGGTCTTTGTTGATGTGCAATGACTGTCCATCTCGGGAAAAGAACCTGTAAAGAACCTGTCAGCTTGTAATCAATTGTGCGTCCTACCACAACTTCCAGTTTGCAATATTTCTTTGGCCTCGCAAGAATTCCGGGGCGGGTTGGGTACATTGTAAAGCAATTGTGGATGTTAATGGCTGCATTTAGGTCACGGTTTACAAACAACTTGCTGTTCTCCATGGTGGAACTGCACCATAGCAAGCCTCGAACCGTGCGCCCTTCTTTTTCGGAATGCACACTTTGGAGGACGGTGGTACTGTCCTTGTGCCAGATCTTTGTGGTACGGAATTCATCAATGACGACAACTCTCCCCTTGAAACGGTCGCTAAACGCCTTGAATGCGCTCGTTGTAGGTTCAGAAAGTTCACCCTTGCCACATCCGATTTTGTAGGTTTATTCCGTTTGTACACTTTTTTAGTGGGGTTTGAGATCCACCTCGAGACTGTCATGTGGCTTACATTCGCAAGTATAGCCACTCTCCTCAAACTTTGCAGCAATGTGTACATGTGTACAACAATCGACCGTCTGTCCAAGTTGTACATAGAGAATTTGAATTGATTCAACATACTGTAACATTATTGACCGGTCTGACTGTAATCAAATGCATCTAAGTATCAGAGCGCCTGTTGGGAACCGAAGCAACTCTCTTTTATCACTTTTATCACTTTTCTGATCTTGTTTTGATCGGATTGGCTGGCGAAATCTTAGAGGGGAGGGGAAGAGACCAAGTCACGATGATGATGAGGCGAAGAGACCAAGTTTGCTGATGCTGTCCATGTCCGAGATGGAGGCGGCGGCGTCGTGTGTGTGTGTGTGTGTAAATCAGTAGTGTGTCTGCTGGTTGATGTGAATTGTGGGCTCCCCTCCGGTCGCCCACCCGCTCGGTTCCTCGCGGACTCCTTTGTGGGGGCTCCCCTCCGGTCGCCCCCGGTCGCTCTGCTGTGGAGAATAGGTGAAAGGGGCTCCGCCACTTGTTAAATGTGGTACGGTGGTTCTCATCCAAGTGTTGTTGCTTGAGGATGAGAACAAACGTGATGTAGAATGATAGGTTTCCCTGAATTTTGTTACTTTCGTTATTTTTTAATTGGGAGGGCCATAGCGGCACATGTGCCGACACAGGTGCCGCCTGATGCGAGGTTATTTTACGTCTGCATGGCACTGGATACACCACGCTATTTTACGGCTGCATGGCATACACCACGCTTTACGGCTGCATGGCAATGGATACATCACGCTTTACGGCTGCATGGCACTGGATACACCACGCTATTTTACGTCTGCATGGCACTGGATACACCACGCTTTACAGTGAGAAAGCCGTGATGCCGTTGCTAGCTGAGAAGGCCTGCTGCTTCTGGTTGTGGAGCCACATGATGTCAACGCCACCGACAGCCAGCACGTAGCTTCCAATCCACACGATGAGGAACTCATTGTTGTAGACTGGGACGTTCACATCCTCTCCGGTGCGCAATGAGACGTTGACAGGCATCGGCAGCGGGTTGCCGTTCTCATCTGTGGTATAGATCTTCGCAACGTTGTTGTCGATCGCCTCCACTCGGACCTGGAGCTGATTGGTGATGTTGAAGCCGTTGACGGTGGCATTCTTGTACGAGAAGCAAGTTCATCCCAAAAAAACACAGGTTTGTTAAGCAGAAAAAAAAAATTGGTTCGCTTGTGCATGCATGTATGTATGTATGTATGCACGAACGAACGAACGAACTATGATGAGAACGACGACGGCGCCGGAGCAGCAGCCGCAGAGTACTTGAACTTGTTGTCATCGCACGCAGATGTGTAAGCGGTTACGCAATCAGACTGTGTCTGAGATGCGCTGATGACCTTCGTGTGTCTCTCGAAACAGCGTGTAGCGTAGGCCTTGTTGACCTTTTCTGCTACATGCTTTGGTGATGACGCGTGCGTGGTGCACAGCCGGCCAGTGGCCTGGCGATTTTTTTTGCACTGTCTAGCTCCGGACGAATCGAGCAGGACGATGCAGCACTTCGTATTGCAGAATGGCAGATTGAGGCTGGTGAGCAGGTCGTGTCCAAAGTGGTACGGGGACAACTCTGGAACTAGCTGACTCTTCAGCAGGATATTCTCATGCATGGTAGTCTCGGAGATGAGCTTCAGCTCATCGTTATGCTTGATAAGTGTCTGATTCTTGATCCGACAGTTCTCGAGCTCGCGCAGGAGCGCATCGTAGTCTTCGACTGTAGTAGTCATCGGCTCTTCAGACGCATTGGACTCCTCCTTGAAGGAGTCGTCCTGCTTGACGTGATTGTGGCAGTATTTACGTCCGTTAGTTACGATCCGGGAACATGGGAAACCGTCATCCTTGGTCCCGGCGCAAGTGCAGCGGGCGTTAGAGGTGGTTGTTGTGGATCCAGACATTTCGGGTATTTCAGTGAGTGAATTTGGCGATTACGTGTGTTGTAGTTGTTGTTGGTTGTTGTGCTGGAGAAAACGTTTCAATTTTTTTCGAAACGTAGTCTATTTGGCGCGCGGGGTCTGCGTTGCCTCATCCGCTTTTCAAATAAAGTGGGACACACCTTACAAACTTTCCTCAAAAAATATTTGTAGTGAACCACGGACCCTGTATCTGGTTTCATGGGATATCATTCAAATTATATCGCTTTCTGGAGTGTACGGTACACCTTCTGTATTGAATAAAGGTGAGCTCGACAGAGTGTTCCGGTGATAAGCTCAAGCGTTGCAGTGATAAGCTCAAGCGTTGCAGACAAAGTGTTCCAGTGATAAGCTTTTGCACAGTTTCTCCGAGTGTACAAACAAGTGAATCTTTTACAAACAACATACACATTGTGTAAGACTTGACAGTTAGTTACACAGTAGTAGTGTGTAGTAGTGTGTCTGCTGGTTGATGTGACAAGACGTTCCACCAGACCATTAGATGCACATTGTACCAAGGCTTGACGTGTTGGCACTGCGCAAGATACCATCTACAGTTTGGGAGGGATTGGATGTGCACACACAAAATTGCCTGTTTCCGGATAGTTTTCGGTTTGCAGTTGCTACCTACCAACGCTTTTTGTTGCATCGTGCTCGCAGGCGAATGGCTAAGTTCATTGAACTTCTTGAGGGGCAGTCACAGGGACACTGGACTCTAGCCCCGGAGGGAACTGTGCAGCATTTTAGCACATCTGATTGCATGGAATTGCGAGTGCTTTGCTTGGGTCTGCAAAACTGGTGACATCAATGCGCATTCCCACCAAGTTGAGCGTGTCCTAAAAGCCATCAACGATGATCTGCGGAAGGGGGAGAGGTCCATTCTTCTGCGAACGGGAGCATTTGATTCAAGTTCTTGTATTGTCGCATGACACTTCGCCTACCCATCCAACTGCATAGGGTTCATCAGCTTAAATTCTGAAATATGGAATGAAGCCGGACAGCTGTAATCGGTCTTCGACCTTCGAGAGTGCCCATTGAAGGACCAGCCGCACTGAAGCGATCGCCTCTCTTCCTGGACACGCCGACTGTAGCTTGGTTGGTTGCGTTTATTATATGCATCAAATTCCCTAGTCAGGTGAGTAAATGAGCATCACACAGACAACTTGTAAGCCACAAGTAATGTACATTTTAGGGCGCAGGGAAAGTGGGAAGAGTCACGCTATCACTCAACTTATTGCTCAACATTCACCAACCACTCTAATATTGGTCATGACAGAACATAACAAAGAGTACCATGCTTTACATACACCAGAGGCAACGTTGTGTAAACTGTTTGAATCAGAATCACCTTCACTTGACGGTTTCAATGTGTTAGCATTTGATGACATCCATATTTTTAATGTACAAGGCCGCCAATTGTTACACAATGCCATGCAGTCGAAAGCTCGTGCCGTCATCGTGTCTGTCTCTCACCCGTGCAGCATTCCCCTAGACGGTCGAGACACCATCTTACAACTCAGTCAGTATCATGACCATCACGGATCTGACTGGGTGAAGATGTTGAAGGCCACGTATGCATTCCAAATCTAGATGCAAATGTGCCTGGTTCTGGAAATACATCCACAGGCACAGCCCCACCGTTGTGCTGCACTGCCAAGTGGGTAGTTTCCATGTCACAATACTCAAGAATTCCCATGCGCCATCGACAGATGGCGATATCCCCATCATGGAGGACCCTCCAATCTTGACTTTCTTGATATCCATCTGAACATGGCCACCAGCAAGCAAATATTTGGATGACATGGGGGCGCTCGTGAATGGAAGGATCCGACACGTGTTTCCGCGAGTCCGCAGCTGAATTCCCCTGCCCCACTCCGTGGGTCCCGCGATTCATCTTTGATCTCTAAATAGTTTGTTAAGCAGAAGTCTGCTTGATACGACACGTGTCCTCATGCGCTCATGAAAGATGAATCTCGGAATGACTCCTGAATGTTGGGGAATGAGTGTATTTCATGATAAAGTGTGCTTAAGGAAATGTGGTGCATGATTTTATTTTTGACGAGACATAATGGGCGTTCCTGCCTCCCGGCCGATTTTTTTAAATTTCTAATCAGGATTTAGAGCCTCTTGAACGACTCGCTAGCTTGAGACATAAGCACCAAGGAATCACAATTCCGCTCCATACCATGTTTCGAAACCAGTCAAAATCGGCCGGGAGGCAGGAACGCCCATTACATGCGACACCCTGCCGATTGCAAGTCATGGACTGAATTGGCTAACACGTTCACTAAACTGTGATATACAGTTTGATCTGGTCGTTGACAGGTTGATCCTATCCGGCTTGATACACACGACTTTCTCTTGAGTAGTGATAATTTAATTCTGCGATCTTTTATCGACTTTTTAGGCTAAGCAAACTAACCTGTTTTCAAAAGAGGGGGTCTGAGCATCTTCCTCATCCGGTGATACCATGAGGCAAAGTAGTACCATTCCCTATTAATACAATTATCATGTACAACTCCATGACGCAATGGATCAACCCCATGCCCGCCTTCCAATCCCTCCCTGCACCAGAGCGACATGGCCACTTGGTTGAATGACGATATTGCATCAAGTCGATATCGTGATCACAGCATTGCTCTCCTCTCTGTTGAAGTCTGTCATGCAATGCGTGTGGAGGACTTGCAGGGCAGTCTGAAGCACTGATTTCTCCGTTGAGTTGATGACCCACCTTTGTGCAATCACAAGCGCAAATCAAATCATACCTGTTGTTGTTGTTTCGCAGCATGGCTACGGCAGCTTCAACAGCCGCATGCGCCACCCGCACTGCCTCATCAGCTCGCTCAGCAATTTGGACAAGTGCAGCCAATGCAGCATTCTTGTGTGGCCCTCCGTCAGCGATGATGATGCCTAGCTGAGCTGGTGATGTATTAGTGAAGTCCATGCTTATTATCTGTATGCATGAAAAAATGAAAGCAGTGACAAATAAGATACTGTGTACACAATTATAGGCTTTAAGTAATACCGCGATAAAATAGTGTTGTCAAGCAGCTAACAAACCAGAATTCGCCCCCGTACAGACAGTTTTAGTATAGATCCGAATTAGATTCGTGTTATATGTACATCGGAATTGTGTTAGATACGTGTGCGTCGGTATCACACCGTGCGCGACACTCGATGCGGTGAGATGAGAAAACCCGAATTCAGGCCAAATTCCCATGAACACGAACGACGTCCCCTTTTGTGTGAGGATCCGCCAACCTTGGTAGTTGTATGTGGACAAGACGACCTCGCCGTCGCTTAGCGGATTCAGCTAAATGCAGCCCTGCATCAACAATCACCGACACATCCCTTTCGGGGAATATCGCATCGCTTCGATATTGCGTCCCATGCTTTGGTCGCCCTTGCCATATTTCACGCCTTCATTCGAGCAATGGACGGCACCGCATCGCGCGGTGATTGCGTGTTTATCGAACGAGCTCATGGCGGTTTTGGAATTATTGGTCAGCCTCGCCATGCGTTCATAACTACTATGACATTTGCTCTCGATACAAGATTTGAGGGGCTTTGAAGTTTTCTCAATGACTTCACCTGCAGCCGAGAGTTTATCGTTGCATTTTGTTACTTTTCTGCACTTCGATGCTTTCATGCGGAGCGCGCCTGCCCACTCTATCCATTCATCAAGCGTCCGTTCTTTTTTGTCAGAGGCCTCATGCTTCATAAACGCGACAAACTTTCGGACGTGTACAAGTCGTCCTTCTTTCCGCGTGGATGGGGACCTGTGTAGCACACGACATCAGATCGACTCTTCGTTTCTTTTTTCGCTTGAGGTAGTTTTGCCACTCGTGGCATTCAATGAATGAATGAAAGTGTATATATTTTAAATAAAAAAATAAAATTATCAAAGACTTGTTTGTTGCGGTGTAACGTTTTTTCTTCAGAGTTCCTTATCATGTTGAGTCATCCATTCATCCTCACACATGCCAAGGAGGCGGCTTGCGCATCCCCCCCTGTACGTACATTCAATCATTCTCATGTGGATGCACACCGCGAGCATGCAGCATGTCCACCCTTGCATGTGATTTTTCAAGAGTTTTGTCAAAAACAAAACATTCTTACACAGTCATTCATACCCGGAATTCATACTTGGATTTTAAATTGTTTAGGAATTGCAATCCACATGAGTCTTTGTATTCACTAAGTTGTATAATTATCCCATCGCCATCAGATGGGATACTGAATGGATGTGAAACTGCTACAATTAAGCGTGTTCCAGTTTTGACATGCAGTGATATAGCATCTTGTAGTAGACTGTCTGTCGAATCGAAAATGACGTTGTCCAAAACTATAATCTTAAACCCGATTATGCTATCCAGGGTGTCTCGCATGCTTACAATTGCAATTGGGGAATGCAGTTTATGATGATTTACGTCATGGTCTGTCTCACAAACCAACAAAGTGGATTCACCATCCCCTATTTCGTTTGTGATCATGAAGCTCTTTCCAGCCTGCCTACGCCCAACAATATACGTCACATGAGTAGGCACACACACTGTCTGCAAATTCATTATACACTGTTAGGTTTACATATTTTCGGAAAGCAAACGATCAATTGTTGCAACCCTTTGACACCATGGACCTACATCGCGCATGGAATTGAATTAGTAATGTGTGTGGGTCAGCACAGAGAGATGTTATTGTATTGCATGCATTGTGGGGCACAACGCGCACCGCGTCTATTCATGAGTGCACGAGCAAGAATCACGCACTTGAGGTTCTCGATCTCTTCGTCCTGCTTGGAAACCAAGCTCAGCGCCTGGTTCAGTAGACGATGTTGCTCCTCCGTCTGAGCTAGTAGCGTTTTGTAAGCTCGCTGAACAGCGTCAGTACGCACGCGCTCTGCAGCCACGGCATCAGCCACGGCAACAGCCACGGCATCAGCCACGGCAACAGCCACGGCATCATCGAGTTGGGCTTTCGTGTACATTTTGGCCATGGTCAGTCACTGCACATGCATTGCCTTGTCTGGGGCTGTGTCCCTATATTACTTTTCTAAATCCTTAAAAATTGTGTATTGGTCTTGTTCCTGATGAACTACACGGTATCTGGAAGCCCTGTGCAGGAACTTTTGTACTGTACTGTACTGTACTGTACCCCTGTGAATTCCCCCCTCCGTTTGCGTGCGTGCGTGTTCCATGCGTGCGTGTTCCATGCGTGCGTGCGTGTTCCATGCGTGCGTGCGTGTTCCATGCGTGCGTGCGTGTCTCTTGTTCTCCTGACGTCGTCGGCGTCTTGCTCCCTCCCCCCCATACAGCATCCGCGTGTTCCATGCGTCGCGTGTGTGTGTGTGTAAATCAGTAGTGTGTCTGCTGGTTGATGTGAACTGTGAACTGTGGGCTCCCCTCCGGTCGCCCACCCGCTCGGTTCCTCGCGGACTACTTTGTGGGGGCTCCCCTCCGGTCGCCCACCCGCTCGGTTCCTCGCGGACTACTTTGTGGGGGCTCCCCTCCGGTCGCCCCCGGTCGCTCCGCTGTGGGGAATAGGTGAAAGGGGCTCCGCCACTTGTTAAATGTGGTACGGTGGTGGCATATATCACTTGACAAGCAGTTTTGAGGTTGGTTGCTTGAGGATGAGAACAAAGCAAGGCAAATCAAACTGCAACATAAACAAAAGATGATGCATTAGCTAACGCAAATCAAACTGTGGTTTATTTATTTTATTCTCTGCACGATTCTCCTGAGCACCAGCACAGCCGAACTCCTCAGAATGGCTAAACCGAGTCTGTACTCGGTGTTGGAGACGCAATCTACGGATCCGCGCTTCGCTCCCTTCGTGCATCAGGACGCCTACGGGGTATGGGGGCTGAAGCCACAGCCATTGCCCGAGATAATCTTGAAGCTGGTGTTGGGGATCCTCGTCACGCCTCTCAAGGCCACCTTGACGGTCTTAGGCTTGGTTTTAGCTTGCAATACTTGCCGTGTTGAAAAATACTTGATGCCGGTGCTATCGATTTCAACCATTGCAGAGCACTCCGGCAAGTTTCGAAAGAGCATCAAGAATGAGTGATATTGGATTGGATTACAGTCAACGGAATACTAAAATGAAACCGCTTCGTGTACGGTGTAACCTGACTTAGTGAATTTCTTGGCTGCGGATATCTTGACTGAAGACGCGTCCACCGCGATCCACAGCTGTCACGATCATACGACGAATTGTCACAGATCCAAGTGTTGTTCCGTCTGTCATGTCAATGTTGATGAGATGCGGTATCCAGGACGATAGTCTACTCGCGCACATAGTGGCCTGCTGTATGGCTTTCAACACCTTGGCATTTCCAGTCTTGGCAGGGGCTTTGAGGATTTTTGTCTCCACGACAAAAAGTGTGTTGATAGCATGTGAGAATACAAGGGCGTCCCCGTTGGCGCGCTTGAAGCAGCCGTCATCGAAGACGTACTCCACAGCGACTAGGAACAACCGTGACTATGGGGATGTGTGGTGTTTTTGTTTAATCAGGTGGTGCAATGCGTTATACTCCAATACGCGTGGATCACCGGAAGTAGCCGATGACGTCCGCAGTGCATTGAGACGGCTGACATTCCGGCAGTGGAGGCGATCAAGAAACTTGGATGTGTCGAGACTGTCCATGTCCAGCGCCCTTCCTAGTTGGCGGACTGGCTTTGAAATGGGCTGACAAGGTTGTGTCGGCATCGCGTCGATGAAGACTCTTTTCTTCGCGCATACGTGGATGTGCAATTAAATAGCTAGGGAAAATATGCAGTCTCGGGGCGAGGAGGTCCTTTTAATTCCCGGCTATCGTACCTCCAGCAATACACAAGGATTGGGCATGCCTGTGTGTGCCATTCGACAGTGTTCCGCCGTTTGCGTGAGAATGAGTGAGAATGAGTGAGAGTGGTTGGTGGGCATCATCTCGACAGCAGCCGCCGCTACGCGTGTGTGAGGATCATCTTCTGTGTCAAGTTTAAGTTGTCGTCGACTGTGATGTAGTGTTTGGCTGTCTTCACAATACTGTATCAGATAAGACGATCTTCCTGAAAAAATTGTCACAATCTAGAACAAAAACGCAAATTGCATTCTCTCCAAATCCAGCCATAGCAAATCATTACAATGGGGTACAACAACATCGCAACTTGTTGATGCGCAGATGATGTGGCTCACGCACGACCTATGATTGGGAGTAAGATCTAATGGGCGTTCCAGCCTCCCGGCCAATTTTTTAAAATTTCTAATCAGGATTTAGAGCCTCTTGAACGACTCGCTAGCTTGAGACATCAGCACCAAGGAATCACAAATCCGCTCCATACCATGTTTCGCAACCAGTCAAAATCGGCCGGGAGGCAGGAACGCCCATTATCTGTAAACCTGTCACACAACACAAACACACGATGTTTTAGACCAAGGGACAACCTTAAATGCGTCTTGGACAGTATTGAACCCTGTAAGCACACACACTGTCGGCTTCGACAATACGGATTCCTCATTTAAAAATCCCATCTGTATCAGGTATCCTTATACCCAATCAATAAAAGTCCTGAATTAAAACCCATGTCCTCCCCCGGTGGTGCAATGAGAAAATGACGGTCGCATAAAAAAGATCCCTATATAATTCAATATTAGAAATCCTCGAAGCTTCACACGAGTCAGCATCTCAATTTCAGACAAACATGGCATCTCGGGAAGATCCCCTTACCGACATCCTCACATCGGCAATCGCCCACATCAAGCGAATGCTTCCAGATTGGTCACCACCAGACCTCGGGCACCCATATGCTAACCTGACGCCGTACAAGAGCGGCTATGCTATGCTCGGCAAGCTTAAGCCTGGCGCCCAGATCATGGTCAAAGACGCATCCGGATACAGGCACCATGGCATCTTTGTCGGGCAGCAAGTGGTGGCACCAGGGGACATCGAAGTCCCGACAGTCGTTGATGTGTGGGGAATTTCGAAGGAGCAGGCCAACGTCTCCTTGCAATCCTACGAAGACTTCGTTGCCAACGGCTCTATCTTTGCGGAGGCTTTGTACACCGAAGGGGCTGCTCCGGATCAGACCCTCTCGGCAAGCCTTGCCCTCGCTCTGGTCAAAGATGCTGAGCAAACCCCATTTGTCTACAACGCCGCATTCAACAACTGCGAGCACTTTGCAACGATGTGTCGCTGCCTCAGGTGTGCATGGAATTTATCCGATGCAAGGGCATGCCATCTCATCATTGACGCACAGTTTGCTGAACTGAATACATTCCCTGCATCACATCTGCCTCCCCGCGTTTTTGTAGGTATCTGAATGAATCATCAACACAACTGACATGGATACTACCGGAGTACCTTCCTCCTCCAATTCTTAGTAAATTTCCTGGCTGTGGATATCTTGACAGAAGACGCGTCCACCGCGATTCACAGCTGTCACGATCATACGAGAATTTTTTACATATCCAAGTGAGGTTCCGTCTTTCAGGTCCATGTTTATGAGATGCGGTAGCCAGGACAAAAGTCTAGTCGCGCCCATAGTGGCCTGCTGTATGGCTTTCGACACCTTGGCATGTCCATACTGGGCAGGGGGGGGTTTGAGGATTTTCGGCTCCACAACGAAAAAGGTGTTGATAGCATGTGAGAATACAAGGGCGCTTCCGTTGGCGATCTTGTAGCAGCCGTCAGCGAAGAAGTACTCCACAGCGACGAGGAACAAACGTGACGGTGGGGATGTGTGGTGTCTTTGTTTAATAAGGTGAAGCAATGCGTCATACTTCAAGATGCGTGGATCACCGGAAACAGCCGATGACGCCCGCAGTGCATGGAGACGGCTGACATTCTGGCAGTGGGGGCGATTAAGAAACTTGGTTGTGCCGAGACTGTCCATGTCCAGCGACAGCGCCTTTCCTAGTTTGCGGACTGGTTTTGAAATGGGCTGACAAGGCGGGATATATATATCGGTCGGCATCGCGTCGATGAATACTCTTTTTCTTCGCGCAATCGCTCAATGGTTTTTATCAGGTATGTATGTTGCGTTGTTTAGACTCGTTTTTTAGAAACGCACACGAAACACTTGTCGTCGATTAAAGCCGCATTGAGTCTTACGCAACCGCATTCACTGTGGTTGCTACTTCTGTTCTTTGAGTACCCCATTGCTATTTGGGGCCATTGGCTGCCATGCAAAACATGCGATGTCCCGTATAATTCAAAGAGCATCAGAATCACCATAAATCGTCTTCCCACACCACTTGTACCGAATTATTTAGAGTGACCAGTACTTTATGTTTATATGTCCCAAGTCTGTGATACTTCGTAGCAAGAATAATGACGTTAGTCTGCTTATACTTCCTAGCACAGACTTTGTCAAATCCTCACCAGAATCCATCTTCATCCATCCATGTTCTCTTGTTGTGCAACTGGCACTGGAGCTCGTTAGGAATGTATCGTTTGATGTAATCACTACCCCATTCAGGCACGAGGCCTCTCATGAGGCGGGCCAATTCCAATGTTTTTTGCTTTTCAATTGTATCAAGATGAACATCTTGGACCTCAGTGCAAATCAAGTCGGACGTACCCGACACAGTGATGTCCGAAGCGTAATCTGTCATTCTATATTATTTTACCAAACTATAAATTGACATATGGCATACTATATTTGTTAATGAGGTCTATCAGATAATAGTTATGTCTATAACCTGTCACATTTGTCACATCTGTCACAATTGTCAATCTTCATCGATAAGACGATCTTCCTGAACACCCACACCTGATTCCTCCTTCATACTCCCGATATAGTTGTCAAGCAGAAGTCTGCTTGAGACGACACGTGTTTCCGCGCACCGCGCGTCCCAACTCTCTAGCAGTCTGCTTGACATGACATGCTTGACATCGTTTGGAGGGGCGGAGGCTTCTCGTCCATCTTGTTGGTACAAGGCAGCGAGCCGTCTCATATGGGTCAGCGTCTGAGTGTCATCACATCGCACGGTCCGCCCGCAACCTCGTGCCTCCAACCAAGCCAATGTTTCGGGATGGCCGCAAGCAAATGCCCAGTCGGCTGCAGCTATACTACACGTAACCCCCTGTCGGCACAGCCACTTTAGCATTGCGATGTCGCCGCGGCCCGCAGCGACCATGGTCACCACCGCGCTGCACCGAGCGGCGGTGTGGTGGTAGAGCCACTTGAGCACTCCGTCGTGCCCTCTGCATGCCGCCCAATCTGCTGCCAAGTCGGTGCACCCCCCGGCCTTGTTTGTGTGAATCCAGGTCAGTATGGGTAGGTGTCCGTTGAGAGCGGCAAGGTCCATGGCGAACGGCTTGCACTTCTCGGACGTGTGGCTCAACAACCACTGGAGCAGTTCGACGTGGCCGTTCTGAGCTGCCCAATCGGGCGTGGTGGTGGTGTGGCTGTGCAGGTGGCTCGGGATGTGCACTTGGTGATGTTTCAACGTTTGCAGCACACTGTAAGCGCTCCGACGAGTAATCTCAACCACGTCAAACACACAGGACGTGAACACGTTGCGCATGTAGTATTCTCTCATCTCGTTTGAGGTCAACGACAAGGTGTACAACTCCAACGCGGTCAAGGGACCGAGGCCATTGTCTATAATCACGTTCCATGCGTCATCCAAACCCATTACAAACATAACGGAAAATTAAATCAAGTGAACGCACGAGGTGGTTTGTTGGTCATGATTGTTGCTCGTTCTCCTGCTACTTCAGCTGTTGTGCCAACACATCTACTGCCCCGGCGGCTGCTGCTGCTTCCGCTCCTCCTCCTCCTCCTGCTGCAGCACCCACAGGATGGCTGAGATCACATTCGGGTATCTACCGCTGACGATCTCGCTTCTTCCAAGCTTGATGTGAACTGTGGTGTGAATAATCCTGACTGCTTTTGATTGATGAGAGAGCCCATTGTGGCTACCATGACTCCCATGGCTGCATGCACGTCCCGTTTTGAAATGCCCCTGATTGTGCGCCATACGTTTGAATCATCATGAATTTATTGCTGTGATATTGCAGAGCAATGGATCCCCCGACTCGCGAGCAAGTCGCTAAGCTGCAAAACTGTTATTGGGACGTCCTGGAGGAGAACGCAGAGTTAAAGACCTCCGTACTGGAAAAGGATGAGCTCATTGCTCGCTTGCGCCGGCAACTGAACACTGCTAACCACAAGGTGGCTAAGCTCCAACAACTGGTCGCCCACCCGCTCGGTTCCTCGCGGACCCTTTGTGGGGGCTCCCCTCCGGTCGCCCCCAGTCTCTCCGCTGTGGGGAGGTGAAAGGGGCTCCGCCGCTTGTGTTAATGTGAGACGGTGGATCTTCATCCTCATTGTCGTCCATCTGACTCCACATGCAAACGGCGGCTTGCGCATCATCATTGTCTCGTCCATCTGTCTCCACAAGACACCGCGGCGGCAAGCGCATCCTCATTGTCGTCTATCTGACTCCACATGCAAACAGCGGCTTGCGCATCCTCATTGTCTCGTCCATCTGTATTCACAAGATAAAAGCGACGGAAAAAAGTGCAGTAGTGTGTGTTAGTTACTGTTGGCTGTAAACTTTTCTAGTACTAATGCACAACACTGACATGACTACGTTATGCTGTGCAGAAATGACAGCCAAGGGGTGCTTCTTGTACAAGAATGCCACCGTCAACGGCTTCAACATCACCAATCAGCTCTAGGTCCGAGTGGAGGCGATCGACAACAACGTTGCGAAGATCTATACCACAAATGAGAACGGCAACCCGCTGCCGATGCCTGTCAACGTCTCATTGCGCACCGGAGAGGATGTGAACGTCCCAGTCTACAACAATGAGTTCCTCATCGTGTGGATTGAAAGCTACGTGCTGGCTGTCGGTGGCGTCGACATCCTGTGGCTCCACAACCAGAAGCAGCAGGCCTTCTCTGCTAGCAACGGTATCACGGCTTTCTCACTGTAAACGTAGTGTGGTTATCTTTGCCTCGACTCGACACAGGTTCCGCCGTCATGTAATGCGAGAGGTCGGTCGCCATGTGATGTGATGTGACTCGACTCGACACAGGTTCCGCCGTCATGTAATAAAGACTGGTGGGGAGACTGCCGCCTGGATTGCACACGTGGTTGATTGTGCGCACGAGCAAGCGTTTGGCCTCAAACACAGTCTTGATGCCTGCAAGCAAGGATTTTCAACAAGCAAGATGGGGTGTGAGTTTGTGCATGCCGAATATTGCCACTTTAACTTGGGTCAACTGAGCATCGGCCAACATCCCTTGCAGTTCATGGGACGCCGCGGCCCATGCCCTTTCCAACTCACGCTCGATCTGGGTGGACGTGGCATCCCGCACTGCTTGGATCTCCTTGTCCAGGCGCTGGATCTGGGTGGACGTGGCATCCCGTAAGGCTTGGATCTCGAGGCGTTGGGCACATTGCTCCTGACGCTGGTTTGCCTGTTCCTCGAACAACACTTTGCGGTCCGCCTCAAGCTGCCGCAAACGATTATCAAAGTCACTCATCCCTTCCCTACATGCTCAAAATTATTTTAAGCTACCCGTATATCCTCAAACCTATGAATTTCTTACTACACATCCGGGGGCCCGGGGGACATGTAGTAAGAAAGACAACGCATTCTCCATAGGGGTATCATGGGGGTCAACTCCCCCGGGGATGCTGTCCTTTACGAACAGGGATTTTCTGTTAGAACAGCCTTCAGGAAGATGCCAGCTGCTCCCACAATGTCTGTATGTCTCTCCACACTTGTTCAAGAAACCGCACATAGGGCATGTCTGACTTGTGTAATGCTCAAGCACATGCAAGAACACTGTCCCGTACTCTTCACACTTCTCCTTCAGCCGATTGAACAGCACAGAGTGGCTCAAAGTCAGCATCTGACGGGCAACCTTGGTTGTCAGCTCCCGTTCAGCACTGATTGTCATCTTCGCCGTCTCCAATTGAGGTACCAACAACACATCGTAGCGAGCGGCCAAGAAATTTGTTGTCTGGTCCCTAAACTCTTTCTTGAGGTAAAAAATTATCTTCCGAATGCGAATCAATCAATCCCTATTTTAAACGTGTTCACATGAACACCTCTGAAAAGACTCTACTTTACCGTGTGTTTCCGTCATCTTTGAGTGATCGATCCGATCCCCCGACGTCGTTCCGCCGTTTGATATAAGTTAAGTGTAGTCTGCTTGCTGGACAATGAGGGTCACTTTGCTTCACAGACCATTAAGTGTTACAGTGATAAGCCCAAGCGTTACAATGAATGGTGTACGCGAGTCATCAAAATGAATCCAATCTGTCCGCGCTCCCCCTTCAGAAACAAATAGAGTCTGCTTGTGATCGTGCGGTTTCTTTGGATGACCCCAGTACCAAAGTGAATGCGGTTGCGTAAGATGCGGTGGCCTTGTCTGGGACTGGGTCCCTATATTGAAAACGATTCCCATGTAAATACCCACATATTGTCATGCAGAATCGCCACTCACCTGTGAACCATTAGCCGGCCATCCGAAGATCCCTTGCAACCTTGCAGGATACAGCAGTGTCCTCCCACTGCCACCAGGCCAGTGCCTCTGCAAGAGCTCATCAAGGCGCTCGTAGGTTAAGATCGACTCTGCGTCAAACATTCTGCCCAGGGCAGCGATGAAGGGTGTGCCTGCCTTGCCACCTGCCGTTTCTTCAAAAGTCCCAGTTGCCAACAACATCACGTCCTTGTGTGGAACGAGATGGAACTGTGCATCATGATCTGCTCTTGCTGCGTCACGCAGAGATCTTCCTTGCTGGAACGGCAGACCAGTGCCGGGGGCAATGGCATCTGCTTCGCACATGTTGAGCACGCGGATGAGTGTGCCGCAAAAACGTTGCTCTGCCACCACCGCGTCGATGGCCTCAGCTGACACCAGCTGTTTGTAAGAACATACCAATGTACCATGACGTGGCGACCCCTCATTCATGCCATGCCCACAGAATAACAAAAGAGCAACGTCCACGGAGGGCTCCAACAACCAAGCCAATTGGTCCATGACGGTCCTCCGGACCACGGTGCCTTCGAGAACACTGATCTCCATACCAGAACCCAAAAACTTGTTGACAAAAACATCATGGTCCTTCATGGCTCCGCCACATCTGTACCCCTTTAAGTCCCTTGGCAGCGTACCACACTCTTGCAATGTGTGCATAAGCACGGGTCCCAACCCGTCTACGTAGTAATAAGAAGTGTCTGTGATAAGAGTACGCCGTGTTGTTGTTATGCTGCAATCAATGACGATCGATTTCCAGTGTGGCATTCTCAAGCCGCCGCGTGGCATGATGTGTGATAAGGATGGACGAGACGCTGCCTCTGCCGTGCGTGATGGGGCTGGGCGATAAGCCGCCGCTGCCGCATCAGTTCCGTACGTGTGCGTGATGAGTCTGGACAAGGAGCCACCGGCGTGCATGGATTATTTGGATTGCTTTGACATTGAGATGATATGCATTGAGGTGAGATGCATGAGATTGCATTTAATCGTCAGCACTTTGTCTCTGTAAGTTTATATATAGCGTTTTCTTGTCTGCTGCGCCTTTAGGGACATGAACATGGAGCCGCCCCTCCTGCAAAACCAACTACCCTTCTACGTCACCCAAGAGCAGTTCGTTGCATGCGAGCTCCGCATCATGCAACGCATGCAGCAACATTTGAACGACATTAATGATGCGCGCACTGAGCTCATCACATCCAACATGCACATGCAACAACAGATCAACCACGTGCGCGACGCAGTGCGGGCGCTGGAGCACAGGTGCGGTGTTAGGACATTGACCTGTGCGGCGGTTGCGCTAAATTCGAGATTTTAACCGGGCACTTTTCGACACATAATGGGCGTTCCTGCCTCCCGGCCGATTTTGACTGGTTGCGAAACATGGTATGGATCGGAATTGTGATTCCTTGGTGCTTAATGTCTCAAGCTAGCGAGTCGTTCAAGAGGCTCTAAATCCTGATTAGAAATTTTAAAAAATCGGCCGGGAGGCAGGAACGCCCATTACATGCCTGCAGGTGGGATGCCCAGGATGCGCCACTGGCAGAGAACAAGAAGCGCTCCGCAAAAAGCTCCTGTACGAAACACGAATTTGCGTAAGTTTTACACTGTAGTGCATCCCGGTGTATCACATGCAGAAGCAGGGGCACAAGCCAAGCCGCCTGCTTGAGACGGCAGTTCATGAAAAAGATGAATCGCGGATTCGAGGAATGACTCCTGGATGTTGGTACTGACTGCTCAACATAAGGAGTAAAAAGCTGTGCATATATAATCAAGTATGCCTTTCAATGTGGGTTTTAAATCGTTGAACATTGGAGTGCAATGTGCAAGGTATGCCGATGTGCGTCAATTGTTTGGATTTCCTGACCGTTTGCAGGTTTTGTTTCTGCAACGCAATGCGTTCGAGGCGTACGTCAAGGACGATAGCATACCCTTAGACCCGCAAGAAGTGTGGCATGAGAATATTCATATCCGCAAATGCAATCTCAAAGGACTCGTCTGTGCGCTTATGAGGAGACTGACACTGTTGGAGCACATGCGAGCATTGGAGAAAAATAAGGATGGACCTAGACGGGGGGCATGCATTGTTGAGATTTATGTGGAGTGGAATGTATTAGAAAGGAGACTAACCCGCCTCATTGCATCCGACGCTGTTGTGGGCGATTCCGTGATCCGCTTCTGCCCAAACGAAAGCACATGTCTTGCCAGACAGTTGGACCCAACCCTATTGTCATCAATTCCACCTGACGTGATAGAGAACATAATAAGTATGGTAGGGGAGCCAGACGCGAATGCGCTACTCGCAGCATCTCCTACCATCGACGCTCAGTATGTGCCGACGAAGATTAGGAAGATGTTCGTCGTTCTGGACCAGATTGCTGTTTAGTTTTGTAGTATTATTAAACCTCCTGGACCGCATCGTTCTTCCTGTGCTTGTTGAGGAGTTCATGTTGCTGAAGGCAGGGACAGCCGAGCACCCTCCTCCGCTGGTTCAGATTGTGATGATGTATGACACCGGGTCATCGCTGACATACCTTACCAAGGAGGTGCTAGAGACTTTGGGGTATGAGCCAAGCTACGACATCCTCAAGAGGGACGAGATGTTCGACGTCAAGATCAACGGGTGGGCCATGCAAGTGGAGCTCTGCCCGAAAGAGCGTTGCGAGCACGTGTGTCTGTTGGGTCATTACTTTTTCAGAACGCACGGTCTTAATGTGGCCATCAACTACAGTCGGCGGAACAGTAAAATGAAACATATATCAGATGGAAATAAATGTACGACATCGCCGTTAGAAAATTGGCGTTAAGAATGGTTTCTGAATTGGGTGTGTTAAAAACTTCTGTGTTTACGAACATCAGTCGTTCTACTCTGTGGAGATGGAAACGCTTTGGTGTAAATCGAAAACGACGTGAATTTGTAAGCAACCTTTTTGAGACGAATAAGGATTTGTTAAAATCGTTTTTATTGTCAACTCAATGCACAACCGCAAGAGGCGTTGTTGCTTTTTTCAAAAGTACTCACAATGTACGATTATCAAGTAAAACAGTGTATCGTTTCATAAAACTCATTGGTTTTACAAGAAAAAGGAGCAAACTCCGTGGACAGTGTAAAGGAGACTTAGTTCCACTTGTCAATAAATTTTGTAGTAGATACACGGAGACAATCAATGCTGGGAAAATTTTAGTATCAGTTGACGAATGTGGGTTTAGTGAGCGTCTCAAGCCACATTATGGGTATTCCCCTTTAGGAAAACCTGTTATCGTTAAAACTACTGGTGGGTGGGTACACCACAGTTTGTTGATGGCAGTTTTTTCAGATGGTAGGAAAGAGTTCGTTGTGAAGAAAGGATCTGTGAAGAAGACGGACTTCGTTGCATTTATTGAATCATTGAGTTTGTGCAATAACTCAGTAGTAATAATGGACAATGCCAGTATCCATAAGAAATTGGTCCTCAGTCACCCCGTCAATATTTGTTACACACCTCCTTACAGTCCAGAATTCAATGCTATTGAGCTATGCTTCGCTAAGGTGAAGAGAGACTTTTGTCGTTTGAACTATATACCGAATGAAACAAAGACGCACGTGTCTGATATGATTTCCTTAGCATTCGGCAACCTCACTGATAAAATTATTATGGGTTGTTTTGAACACGTTTGGAACACTTACGTGTATAAAGCAGTCTGTGACCTATTGATTATGAAAGATGGCTACGAAACCTCCGACAGTCGCGAAATTGAAGGAGCTACAGAAATTGGCTGAAGTACCATACTCGTCGAAGTCAAACAAGGACGATCTTGTCCGTTTGTGCGAAGACAATGGTCTCATCGCCAGACCCCTCCAGAATACAAGACGGTGGAAAAGATGTGTGTCGTGAAATGCGCCCTGAAGAAGGCAATGAGTCTTGACGATGAAGAATTCGGTAAGTTTAGGGAGCATGTGGACCAGCTCGTCAATGTGGTGAGCCGCATGTTACGGCGGTCCAGTCTGGTGCTGACTTTCCACATCACGAGTCTCTTAGAGAAGGGTCTGGAGATTCTAGACCTGTACAACATGAAAGATACCTACTGGAAGGATTGGCTCCGTATCGGGGTAGACGGAATCTTCCCTGATGAGGAAAGCAAGATATCGTACGAAGCTGTGAAGGACTCCATCGGCGATGTAATTGGTAATGACGACGCTGACTACATCAAGTCTTATCCGATCTATTTCGATCAGGTATTGAACTATGCAGGTCACACATTGAGCACGGTCGTGTCAAACAACGCATGGGTTCCTTTGATACCACGTCTGGCCAGACTCACCTCCACCACTTTAAATAATTTAAATGCCCCGAAGACGCTGGACACATCGAAGATCATTGGGGGATACGACGTGATGCGGGCTATTCAGCAAGAAGTCCAAAACATGGAGGGATGGCCAGAGTCTGTTCAAGAGTACGTCAATGAAGTTAGGGAGATGCTAAGTGTTCCAGATGGAAGTCGAGTTTATGATAACTATGGCAAAGACATGGACTTTCCGACCATGGTCCGGTTCAATTATTGGATACAAAAACGGTTGGAGGATATGGATGCACGTCGTATCCGATTGATGCCCATCTTCAATGTCCAACGGGTGCATGTTCGCCTTGACCTAAAGACCCTCGTGAACCTGTTCAGGCACATGTTCCCCACTGACAAGAACATCGTTGAGCCAAATGGGAACATGTAAAGAATCCCGACAGCTTCATGTTGCCCCAGAGGCCTGCACAGAAGAAGAAAAAATCATGTTGTCCTGGTGAATGGGAGGCATACAAGTCGGTCCTGAAGCAGTACGATGATGATGTTAAGGATATCAAGGCTACTGACGAGTACAGACATGCAAAGGGTTTGTATGACACGCTTGTGAACGCCCAAAAAACAGTCGCAGGTTCCTTCTTCAGAAAACCACCTGTCAAGAATGGGTGGGTTTTCGACTGCAGCATCTGTACTGACGGAGTCTCCTTGAGCATGCAGTACAGCAAGACAGTACAGGTCCTTGTCTCAGATCTGAAGAAGACCTGTAAGAAGCCTCGTAAAGAAGAAGGTATCAAGATCGCAGAAAAATACGACGGCTCACTTAAAACGATATTGCCCGATATGGGTATCGTCGTCCTGGGTGTGGACCCAGGATGGAGCAACATCGCTACGGTAACGTATTTGGCAGACGATAAAAATAAGACATGGAAGCTGACACGTGGTGCATTTTACCACAAGTCGGGTATCAAGAAGCAGACAAGGCAGAAGGAACTGCGTTTTGCTGACATGATTCCTATGTGGGAGTCTCTGCGTGAAAATGGAGCAGCTTTGAGTACATCGAGGACGGATAATATCTCGGCGTACTTGTCAAATTACGCTAAGTTTTCTGACGAGTGGTGGAGATTGGCTTTGCGACGCCGAGAATCCCATGACAACTTGCAGCGTTACATCGGAAAACGAAAGGTCAAAGACTCTTTCTGGGCGGGTATCAAGCGGTGCATGATGAAAGAACTTCCTGATATGAAGGTTTGCGTGGCCTACGGATCTGCCATCACGAAACTGAAGCCTACTGGACCGGGAGAAGTTGCAGTTCCCACTGGGGCCATGTTCGCATCGTGTAAAAGAATTTTCAAAGAGGACGTTTCTGTGACAGATGAGTTCAAAACGACTCTTATGTCGTGGGAGACGGGTAAAGAAAAAGAACGTGTTTACAAGATCCCAAGCGTTTGTTCAGCAGACGTGAAGCTTAGGTTGGGTGGTGAACGTTTTGGTCACACGAAATCGAAAACGATGCCAAAGGTCGCTGATTGCGACCACTTAGGGGTAAGGTTGTACAATAAACGTAAACGCGCACAAGAGAAGCACAGGTGGGGTGGCTTCGCCACTTCCCTTGTCGATTCTCAAAAATCGATCGAGCGGTACGCAGAGGTACGAGGACTGCGATTCTCTCCAGAAACATGCATTTACTCGGACCGGGATCGCTCTTCTGCTCTCACAATCGCAAGGCTGCACTGCATGGAATTGATGGGTCTAGGACGACCTCTTCCATTTGCCCACAGCAGCTCTGTTGATGAATAAAAACTCGTATTGTTGTAGACACCACTCGGTCCCCCTCCGGTGGTCGCGACAACATTAGGTTACACCGCAAGGTGTGCCGTACACTAAGCGGTTTCATTTAAGTATTCCGTTGACTGTACAAGCAACAAACGGTGAAGGTTGCCAAGGCAAACGAATAATGTCGTACGGTGCGATGAGAAAAAATAAATTCAGGTCAAAATACCTTAAGGGGGAGCTGAATGAGATAATGGATCGGAAGAATGCAGTGGGAGGACAAAGTGCTAGTGCTGTCGGATGGTCAGCGCGAGGTGAGCTGTCCTGCGCTAGACTGGGATGCGGTGGCGAGCGAGGTTAGGGGTGCTCTAGTGCCCGGCAAGGCGGTGTCATGTATAGCGTTCATAGGGGCTGGGAGCGCAGAGAACGAGGTGGCGCTGCTGCACGCTATGGGGAATGTGGGCGGGTGTTCATGCACTGACGGGGTGCGGCGGCAACAGGTAGCTTTTCTGGACACATGCTTTACCACGCGATCGTTACAGAATGTGAAGTGCTATGCGGACGGGCTGAGTGATCAGCAGCCCCGACCAGCGTTGTTGTTTTCATTCAAGGACCTGACAACATTCTTGCAGCGACAGCATGCGCTGCGGCCTGCGGAGCAGTTCATAGTGCTCGGCATCAACGCGGGATGACCATGAACAGCGCGGAGGAGCTGTACGAATGTCACCGGTTCCTGTGCCAGTGCGCGGAATGGGCGGCAGGTGGCGCTATGCACCAGCAGTACATGAATTTCATGGGGGACGCCAACCACTGGAGGGTTCCGGGCCGGTCGGTGCATCTGGGCACCAGGCTGTGGTGCTACCAGAGTCCCTGGTGGGAGCTGGCCAAGGACCTCATGACAGATACAAGCGCAGAACTGCTCCTGTTGGGACGGCTAACTGCCTGATGCTGAGGTCAACATACACTCTCTCGATGGACACACGCATTGATCGAGTGCATTGTTTCTGTTCCTGCTTGACCCTGACATCCGGATCATTTTTTAAGACCTAAAAAACTGAGAACAAGAATGCCATTATTTTGGAATTGATAAATAATATAAGAATCTCTACAACTAAATGGATATCATCCCCAGAATGCAACACCCGCGTGGGAGGACAAGAATGCAACATCCCGAGTTCAAACTCAGCGAAGACCTTGTAAACCGCAATAGGGAAAAACACATTTGGAAATGTGGCCTGCTAGAAATGGCAGAATTACAACCATACCGATGCATGAAATGCAACCTGACAATTGCAGATCTGCAGCAACTTGGCAACACTGGAGTTTGCTCATCTGACCTTCATACAGATACAGTCGACGGAATACTAAAATGAAACCGCTTTCTGGAGTGTACGGCACACCTTACGGTGTAACCTAATGGTGTAGCAACCCACGGGGCAGTGGAACAAGTCTTTGGGAGAGAGCGTCCTCTCGCGTTTTGCCGAGTCGCGCCGAGAAGTTCCTCGACAATCCCACCCCCACCCCCTGATACTGATATGGGGACACAGACGGTTGAACGGTTTACCAAAGAGGCTACTCGGAATATCATCTTCGAGAACCTCTTCAACCTGCTGCACCCCCCAACGTTGCCCAAAAGCAACGATCTGCAGTCTGGATGAGTATAAGGTGTGTCCCACTTTATTTGAGAACAACTGTAAGGTTTTACCGACATACATTATATTACCAATATGATCGTGATCGGGGCAGATGCCACCGGTGCCTGTGAGAAGTTCCCCAGTCATGTCCCGTGCGCCTTTGTCACCATTCCTATGGGAGAAATCGTTGAGATATTCAGTCTGACAGGCGACGGCACATTCAAGACCGGTGCCACCCTGCAACTCAAAATAGGTGACGAACACACATGGCATGCGGTAGCCGCCCTACGAAGGGACATGATCAAGAAATGGTTTGATGTGGACGAGTCGGTGTTCCTGCCACCACGGACCATCACAGTGTTCGTGCCTCGTTACACCACCATCTATGACACGAGTGGTGCTGGCGAGGGCACATGCAGCCTGTCATGCACCACTGGGGACACGCAGTTGCATGTCGGAGACCGCATCGGATTGTATGCCACACTGCGTAGTTTCGGCACACATACGGTTTGCCATGCTGACGATTCATACCACAGCTTGGTGTTCGAATGCGAAGGTATCATGGCGGTAGTGAACGAGTTGATCACAAACTCTGGATCACGCCGGAGCGCATGAAAAGGTGCGTAGTCTGAGTGTTGTCGGCCCGCGTGACTTCGACAATCGCGAGTGAACTGTGTGAAACTTGCAAGCCAAGTTGTAGATCTGCTCTCGAAGCTTCTGGGCTTCTGCTGTCCTTAGAAGATCTGCTCTCGAAGCTTCTGCTGTCCTGGGGCACACAGAAATTCCCGAGGATCGTGTCTGCAGAGTTCATTTCTCGTTCACTTGCAGGGACACCGTCACATGCAATGGACGCACTTATTAAAAAAAAAGCGTTCATTCAAGGTGCACAGCATCCTTTCCCCAGCCGGAAGACCACGCTTGTGTTACTCAAGCCGGTGATCTCACAGCTGTAGGTGTCGAAGAGAGGGAGCTCGTGCACTTAAGCACTGTCGATGTCGTTTCGACAGCCATCAATGTTGGCGGTAATCGCATTGTGATTCGGGGGGACACGCCTTGATGCATACATATCAGCCCACGCGAGCAAGTAGGCTGCGTCTTCAAAATGCTTGTTGACCAGAGCAATTCTGGATGCAAGAGTCAATGTGTGGGGATCATCCACCCCCGCGCTCACAAAAATCTTGATGATGTCTGAATGTCCATTTGCTGCAGCGAGGAGCAACCCCAGACCATGTTGGTACTTCACATCTGCACCAAATCGGATGAGGTCTTGAACTCCTGAACAATCTGCAACTGATGCGTATGTTACTAATGCAATGTTTGTTTGTTCGTTGCCTGCTGCCATCTGGTATTTGCTATCCACGTACACAGTCCCGTTGAATTTTAGTTACCAGTATATCCTCGAACATACATGATATGTATGTTGCGTTGTTTAGACTCGTTTTTTAGAAGCGCACACGAAGCACTTGTCGTCGATTAAAGCCGCATTGAGTCTTTTTTGAGCCATGTCCAATGTTTTTTGAGCCAATTCCAATGATTTTTGCTTTTCAATTGTATCAAGATGAACCTCTTGGATCCCAGTGCAAATCAAGTCGGACGTCGTACCCGACACAGTGATGTCCGAAGCGTAATCTGTCATTCCATACAGTTGTTCTCAAATTAAGTGGGACACCCTTTACAATCGAACTTGCAGATCGTTGCTTTTTGGCAACGTTGGGGTGTTGTCACTGGGTGGTGGGGTGTACGGACTGAACAAGAGGAAGACGAATTAGAAGATCTTCATTGTGAATTGCTTTAATCTGAGTGAGCGAGTCATCAGCTGAATCCCTATGCACCGCTACACGGTGCCCGTGTTCCTCCCGTTCATAAATCCAACTGAGTTGTCAAGCAGGAGTCTGCTTAAGACGACACGTGGTCTTCAGGAATCAGTTGAATGTGTTGGCGGAACCCCACGTATTCACTGTGCGAGTCAGCAACTGAATCCCTATGCACCGCGCTACTCCATTCAGAACATCACCAGGTTTGTCAAGCAGAAGCCTGCTTGAGACCATACTATTTATTTTGAGGACCGGATCCCAGTGAATGCGGTTGCGTAAGACGAGACACAATGCATGCGGCGCTCTTTGATGCGAAAGTCGCTCTGTGATGTGACTCGACTCGACAGGTGCCGCCGCCTGATGCGAGAGGTCGCCATGTGATGTGACTCGACTCTACAGGTGCCGCCGTGATGCGAGAGGTCGCCGTGTGTGTGACTCGACACATGTGCCGCCGTGATGCGAGAGGTCGCCGTGTGTGTGACGAGAGCCGCCGCCGCATCTGTTTGTCATGAGGATGCAGATGCACGTCCAAACAGCCAGCCGCCGCCGCATCCGTTTGTCATGATGATGCGGATGCACGTCCAAACAGCCAGCCGCGTGCCCCCCTAATGCACGGGGTGTAGACAGCACTTCTTCATTGTCTCGTTGTACTCTGGATCACCCATTGGGTTCAATGGTCACCGGTAAGGGTGTCCCAGAATTTTTGTCGCTGATTGTAGTGCAGCACAGTGCATTACGTAATGCACAGGCAAGAATAAGTTTATTTGATTACAGGATTAAAATGTCTTCAACACCCCGCAATTCCTCTTCTACTTCAAAACGTAAGAAGACTTCTGGAGATGCGACTTTTGCAGCTAAGCTGGCTGTGTTCATGTTGAACGCTCAGTCACACGACATTCGTTTTTCCGAGAAGGAGGGCTTCCTTCACTCGAGTGATTATGTGAAGGGTGTCATCCCCCTTTTGCATATGAACATCAGTCGCGAGGGGTTTCAAGTGGTTATGAGCACTACGAAGGGTAATTTGTCCATTGCCCTAGCTCAGTTGTGTAGTAGCAAGAACATCGAGGATATTCTTTCTTTCGAAAAGTTCAGTTGCCTGCGTCAGTGTGCTTTTACAAGTGACGTTCTTGTTGACCGTTTCGTAGACACGATTGAGACTTCTTATGAGACCCGAAAGAACGGAATTAAGTTGGTGAAGCAGTTGGCTAAGCACCAGCGATGACAGGTGAGTGCCGGTATCATCCCCGAGTCCTCGATCGCGTGGTCTGAGAATCTTTAAATACAAAAAAATTGAAAGGTTTTTCGGAACGTTAGGAATACAACAACAACCTCCTCACACCCAAACATAATATACTGCATCTGTCATATGAAATGTTTGGAATCTCTGACGTCTTCGCAATCATTGCGTCCCGACCCAAGGTATTCGTCATTTACGACAACCCGACTTTCGTCGCCAAGCCTGTGTTAACACGCAAAGGGATGTCCCACACCAATAAGTAATCTGGATGAGAAGGTGTTTCTGTTTCAAGTATTTGAAAAAAAAAGAAAAAAAACGGGGCCAAAATCAGCACCTCCACGTGGTGGCCCTGGATACCCAACCAAGCTGAAACAAACAAAACAAATAGACAATACAAAAACGGTTGTCTATTTGTTTTATTTGTTTTAACTCTGATATCACCCGTGTCGAGTAATAAATAATTGATGATACAGTCGACGGAATACTAAAATGAAACCGCCTCGTGTACGGCACACCTTACGGTGTAACCAAATGGTGTAGCAACCCACGGGGCAGTGGAACACCAATACGATTTTGAATCAACAAATTGCAGGATGTTAACGAGAATATCGTTGTTCTTTTTTAGATCACGGCTCTCCATCCTGCAGACTCCGTATTGTTCTTTTGTCGGTACTTTCGAGAGTGTCCATTGAAGGACCAGCCGCACTTAAGCGATCGCCTCTTCCCCAGTACCGTGGCCCAAAAGAACACGGGGTCTTTGTTGATGTGCAATGTGTCATGTAAGGAGATTTCTTTGCTGGACGGGTCATTTTATAGGACCATCCACTCATACAATATATGATTGTCACCGCATTATACCGTTTTTTTTATGTTTCATTTTACTGTTCCGCCGACTGTAGTAATGAATAATTGCAGAAATTGGACTCGACACAGGTGCCGTTGAATTGTATATCCTCGAACCTATGAATTTCTTACTAAACATCCGGGGGCCCGGGGGTTGGTATTGTCGATGCATCCTGGGATAAGCCTGGCTTTGCTGACGCCGCAGGCGGGGCTGGGGATGCCAAGGGTGCAGGCTACCTGGATGTCTTTGCTGCATTCCGTGATGAGGTGCGATCACTTGCCCGCACCAAGGCTGATCCCAAGGAGACCATGACAGCTTGCGACCGTGTGCGTGATGTGGCCCTTGTGGAGCTTGGTGTTCGATTGGAAGACCGACCAGATGGCAAGGCCATTTGGAAGCTAGAAGACCCAGCAGTTACACAAGCGCAGAACTGCTTCTGTTGGGACGGCGAACTGCCTGATGCTGAGGTCAACATACACTCTCTCGATGGACACACGCATTGATAGAGTGCATTGTTTCTGTTCTTGCTTGACCCTGACATCCGATTGCAGAGAACTATTAACATCAGGATCCCATCGGGTGTGTATCCACGAATTATGATCCCAATCACTCTGGTGTCCAACTAAAAGTCCTAATTACGTTTTTGATCTCAGAGATGTCGGTGAGAGGCGTTGGCCCCGCCAGCGGTGATATGTCTTCCACGTCGGTTCCCTCCATGTTCAGGTGAATCAACGAAGTGAGTCCTGCCAGCGGTGATATGTCGTCCACGTTGGTGTTCGAAATGTCCAGGTGCACCAATGAAGTGAGTCCTGCCAGTGGTGATATGTCTTTCACACGTGTGTCCTTCATGTTCAGGTGAATCAACGAAGTGAGTCCTGCCAGCGGCGATATGTCGAGCACCTTGCTCCGGCGACAAAACGAAATGAAGCCGGACATCGGTACTCGGTCTTCGACCACACATATGTACGCCATGTTCAGATGAACCAACGAAGTGAGGCCGGACAGTAGTGATATAGAGGGTACACGTGTGTGCTCCATGTTCAGGTGATACCGGACACCGGTGAGATGATGTCTTCGAGCTTGTATTTGAGATGCGAAATGTCTAGGTGCACCAATGAAGTGAGTCCTGCCAGTGGTGATATGTCGTCCACGTCGGTGCCCTTCATGTTGAGGTGAATCAACGAAGTGAGTCCGGAAATCGCTGATAATAGGTGTTCGCCCACCCGTGTGTACGCCATGTTCAGATGAACCAACTCGGTGAGTCCGGACAGCTTTGATATGTCTTCGAGTTTGTTTCCGATATGCGAAATGTTGAGGTGAACCAACGCATTGAGTCCGGAAATTGCTGATAATAGGTGTTTGTCCACGTACGTGAGGTGCGAAATATCTAGGTGAATCAACGAAGTGAGACCTGACAGCGGTGATATATCGGTCACAAGTGTGTGCAAAATGTCTAGATGCGTGAACGAAGTGAGTCCGGAAAGCGGTGATAATAGGTCTTCGTCCACGTAGGTGTGCGACATGTTCAGGTGCGTCAACGAAGTGAGTCCGTACAGTGGCGATATGTCGGTCACGTAGGTGTTCGATATGTCCAGGTGAACCAACGAAGTGAGGCCGGACAGCGGAGATATGTCTTCGATCTTGTCTTCGATCTCCGACATTGATTGGTAGGGTACGTCTTTCCCCCGATTGATACCGATTTTCAACTCTTCGAGCCTGCAAATGCGTGATAATGCGTATTCCAAACTTTTATAATGTCTCAGGTGGATCCTTGTGACACACCGGGGTGTGACGCATCTGCACTGTTTGCAAACGAGAGGCACTTGTTTGAGGTGGGATTCGTTCGAAATCGCATTGGCTAGAATGATCTCCAATACATCTTCATTGATTTCGTCAAAGGAACTCATTCGTTTGTGAAGTGTTCTGTGCTGTGCTGATGGTTGTTTATACTGAAGAATGGTTGTTTACCCAAGCGTTCCAGTGAGAAAGAAGCTCAAGTGTTACAGTGCTAATAAACCCAAGTGTTACAAACAAGTGAATCTTTTACAAACAACATACACATTGTTTAAGACTTGACAGTCACACTCGACGGAATACTAAAATGAAACGGTTTTACAAAATCGGCCTCATACCAAAAAAACGAGCTTGAGCTGCGCATGAAAAGAGAGTGCGAGCAACAATTGCCGTCGGATGTTCAGGCTGAGGAGGCACAGCAGCAGCTGCCTCGGTTACCTCAGCCCGGCGGCAGAGTTCTTCGATAGCATCATTAGTGAGCATCATCGCCCTAAGCTCCGATACGGTCTTTGTGTCCATCCTGTATACAACTATTTAAGCTATATATATTACCGTCTTATACCGGTTTGGGGATGTTTCATTTTACTGTTCCGCCGACTGTAGTTCAACTGTTGCAACCTTCTGTCTCTTGGGAGCTGCCCAACACGTAGAGGTCCTGTGGGGGGCGGGTGACATATATTTATTCAAAGAAAACAATTATCACAATACATGCTGATCCAAATGAAGTGCTACCCCAACCGAAGCACACGCCGTCCTATACTCCGCAATATGTTTAGGAGTCATAGCAACAACGTCATCAGGCGAGAACGACAACAACTTTTGCCTGAGACGGTCCTCAGCCGCATGACGGGCAGTAGCTTCATTGTCGGCACGGTCCTCAGCCTCACGCCGGGCAGTAGCTTCCGCACGAAGTGCAGTAGCTTCTGCGCAACGTGCAGTAGCTTCATTGTCGGCACGGTCCTCATCCTCACGCCGGGCAGTAGCTTCATTTTCAGCACGATAGGCATCAGCACGACGGTGGAAGTACATGAAAAGCGCAATGGTTGTTGCAACCGCTACAGTCAGCGGAACAGTAAAATGAAACATGAAACATGAAACATGTTGTACACTCGGTCTGTCCAAGTTGTACATAGAGAATTGTAATTAATTGATTCAATATACTGTAACATTATTGACCGGTCTGACTGTAACCATCTCGTCGTACTGTTTTGGATCTCTAGCCAGTTGGTACCGTTCCTCGTCATTGTACAGTTCATACTGTTGTTGCATCCACAACACGTCTGTGTTTTGATGCATACCAATCTGTATTGCACAAGTGTGGTATCCAATCGCCATCATATTGATTGCTATAGGAATTGCTATCATCGTTCGTATTTTGCCTACATCTGACAAGCTAGCTTTCCATGTCCATGCATCAACACCTCCTATATTGATCCGCACCCACTTTATATGTTCATGCATTTATAGGATTTATATATTCATGCATTTATAGGATTTATATTTATTGAAATATGTTTTAATTAGAGGGATCAAGAACAACAACCAACTTCGACGGTGCATGTTCATCTTTGCAACCGATGACGCTGTCTTGGACTCGTAAACACTGAATGCATTTGTGAAAGCGATCGGCAGCATCATGGATACCAGGTACATTCAATGTTGTTACTCTGGGATTGAGGACGCCATTCGCGGCCACATGCGTGTGTTCAACGGATCCTCCTTGCATCTTGTGGGGGCAAACAACGAGATGCGAGGTTATTTGTTTCAACCTGCATTCGTCTCGTCTCGTCTCACAACAGGTCCCTTGAGCACCTGTTGTAACGTCACCGCTGCGCCCTATAGTCTGCGTTTCTAAAAGAAATTGAAACGTTTTTCTGAACAGAGCAACACCGACAACTGATAATCAATATCTCTCCCTCTCCCCCTCGTTCCTTCAACTTTCCCGTCACCATGTCTACAACTATGTCTGCCGAGATCGCTGCATTCATCGATACCACCCGTATCTTTGACATTCTCCTGAAGACTGACCGAAAGAGGATATCCCAGAGTGCCACCGACGCTCAATTGAAGGACACCTGTAACGCGATCATTTCCTTGATCTGCGTTCCTGCGTGCCTCGCCGACTCTGTCGGCGCAATGAAGAGGGCACACGCGAGGTTTCTCGACTTATCCTTTAAAGGGGATAAGGCGCCTCTGCAGGCCGTACTATACCATGTGATCTCTGATGTGGTCGATGCTGTTGATGGTGTTGATCCTGCTGCTGATGCTTTTGCTGTTGTTCCTAGAACTTCTGAAGAACTTGTTCATGCTGCTTTTGCTTCTGTATTTGGTTTGACTGATGCTTTTGCTTTTGTGCCAAGGTATTGAGCTTCTCTCTAAGATCGACAACCTGGGCCTTGAGATTCGCTCAATTGACCTCGGCTGCCAGCAGTAGATGCTGCCCCCCTAAATTCAGTGACAAGTGGAACTAAGTCCCCTTTACGGAGTTTTATTTTTCTTGTAAAACCAATGAGTTTTATGAAACGATACACTATTTTAGTTGATAATCGTAAATTGTGAGTACTTTTGAAAAATGCAACAACACCTCTTGCGGTTGTGCATTGAGTTGACAATAAAAACAATTTCAACAAATCTTTGTTCGTCTCAAAAAGTTTGCTTACAAATTCACGTCGTTTTCGATTTACACCAAAGCGTTTCCACTTTGGGACCAGGCGCAGGAAGTCGATGAGTCACATGGACAAGGAGAAGAGTGGGTGGTGGATGCGACTGGTTACAATAGCTCTCAATCTACAATAAATGGGCGTTCCTGCCTCCCGGCCTATTTTGAAGCAACCAATGTCCTACTACGAAAGCCAGGAAGCAAAGCTAATATCAACATCGTGATTGTTATAGTCCACATGATGCCTGCGCAAATTTGATGTAACTTCTGGTTTGTTGTCATAGCAATCCATGTGATGATCACACTTGTCGAAACCAACCATGCTAACATGGACAAGGCTTCCAACATGCTTTGACATGCGCGTCGAGCATAGACAAGAATTAGAGAAGAAGCGAATGATATTGTGATAGGCAACGCTAGATATGACATAGTTCTCGCACTTTTCTAACGATGATGATTTTTTATATTGGCTTATAATGGGCGTTCCTGCCTCCCGGCGGATTTTTTGAAATGTCTACTCAGAATTTAGAGCCTCCAGAAAGACTGGCTAGCTTGAGATATCAGACCAGAGGAATCACAATTCCGCTCCATACCATGTTTCGCAACCAGTAAAAATCCGCCGGGATTCTGGAACGCCCATTTTATCCGCCATGACATTGTCATGTCTGAGAGGCAGATGCAAGAGGAGGCGACATGTTTCCGCCGTTTGCGTTTCATCGTGCGAAACCACGTTGGCTAGACCCCATTCTCTGTTTTTTTTTCATGAATACGGCGAATATTGTCGGTAAGTCCCATGTCACTGGTCCGGTACATGTATCGTCGTCTTCGCCCCCGAACGCTTCCGCATTTCGTGGAAAAAGTGAACAACGTGTTATCTTTCGGACCACACTTTGACAACTGGCATCTTGTCGACTACCAATCAATCAAGCGGTACCCTGAGGTACGAGGACTGCGATTCTCTACAGAAACCAGCCCAAGTCGTAGCAGCAAATCCGCTCCATACCATGTTTCGCAACCAGTCAAAATCGGCCGGGAGGCAGGAACGCCCATTATATTAGAAGCAGCCGCGACGCGTGTGTGAGGATGCGGCATGTGTCGTGATAAAGTGCGTTATCCTATATATATCTATCTATCTATCTATCTATCTATCCTATCGGACAGCATACAGTTGTTCTCAAATAATTTTGGGACACGGTATGCATCCACATCATGCACATTACCTTACGTCCTGGGGTAGAAATCGAAACCTGTCTGATGAGAATGATACCATGTTTATTTTTCACAAGTATAAGACATCAAGACTATGTCTAGTATATTGCTTTGCGCACCCTATCTCTTCTGTGTAAAACAGAAACAATGGATAACTTCAAGAAGTTGGATACAAGCATGTATGCGTGCTTCACAGTTTCAGGCAGTACGTGGAATGGCAAAATTTTTATTTTACATGGAACGGTGGTATTCGATAATGAGGATGACGCCAAGAAATGTTTAGAAATACTCGACCTGTACAAAGAGACATTCTACTTCAGGAGTACATCGAACGTGATGAATAAGACTATGTTCACGTTTGACGGCACGACAATCCACCTATTATCTGGTGCCAAAATTGAGTACGCCCAGAATGCTGCTCGATTGAAGAAGATTGTAGAGATAGAAAAGACGTACACGGCAAACACGTGGGAATACATGGACGATTACGTAAGGCTATTCGGGTATCTTCCGCTCAGGAAAAAGGCATTCTGGAGCTGCTTGCTGTTATGTTTTTCGTGCAGTTGTATATTCTGTATCGATCCATGCTATTACGAAGCTAAATCTCCTCGCACGTAGGTGAGCTCAACGTTTTTCCATTTCCAAGCCTGCTTGATACACACGGCTTTCGTTTGAGTACATGCGGTTGTACGTACGGGGGGGATGCGCAAGCCGCCGCCTTGGTATGTGTGAGGATGAATGGAGGATGGACGTGTACTTTTTAGATTGTGTCAATCTCCTGAAGACAGTAAGTCAACGGACTGGGGTCTGCTTGAGAAAGCCGCCTTGGTGTGTTGGTAACAACAATTATTGCAACAACAAATAAATACTAAAGAATGCCGGAGGCTCACATCAATCCCTATTTAAACGTGTTCACATGAACACCTCTGAAAAGACTCTCCATCTCGGTAACAACAAATAAATACTGAAGAATGCCGTGCGTGTGTGAGAATGAATGGACGAACGGGGGGTCTGCGAAAGCCGCCGTGGTATGTGTGTGGTTGTCTGACGACGCCATTGACACCTGGTTAAGTGCCGGTTGGAAGAAGAGTGAACAGAGGATGATGGCCATGCGGCTGCATCCCGACAAGGACAACTCCTTGCGCGATGCGCGCATGACCGAGGCTGATCCGGACCACAGTGGATGCGGTTTTGTAAGAAAGACACAACCCATGTGGTTCAATGAGAAAAATTAAATTTAGGCCAATATTTATTTAGGCACGGTGTTATAAATGTTGACACTACTAGGAGCGATTGAACAAGGCGATTGCGAGGGAGTTCGTCGCTTGCTAATTCAAGGCATAAACTTCCATGAAAATGATTACACTGCTTTGGTGTACTCTGTCCAATTGAACAAACCGGAGATTGTTAAATTATTGTTGATTGCAGGTAGTGACCCTAACGCTAGGCATGGAGCCGCCTTAATATCAGCATCAAAACAAAACAATTTAACGATAGTACGACAACTCATACTTGCAGGGGCTAATGTTAACATCCTGGATGGATGCCCTCGTCGTGTTGCAGCAGATCAAGGCCACACAGACATGGAACGCATCCTAGTTCAAGTATCAACAATCATTAGCACGCTTTAACGGAATCCAGGAGTGAGACGTGGGTCGGGTCGTAGTAGCCAATATGCCATGTGAATTGCCGTGTGAATTGCCATGTGAAATGTGAATTGCCGTGTGAAGTGTGAAATGTGAATTGCCGTGTGAATTGCCATGTGAATTGCCTGCCCACGCAGCCCTGCGGACAACACGTTTCACGACGAGTGTAAAGATTGATCGATTCCCTGTACTTCAACAGCCTCAGAGACCCCCCTATTCTCCTCTTTTTGGAAAACCGCTAGTCATCGGTGGTGGCTCAGCAACCGCCACCGCGAATGAGAAAATGTCTTCGTCTTCGTCGGTGTCTTCTTCATCTTTCCACGTTGAGATGTTACCGTTCCCGTTGATCCGTTCCATCGCTTCGCTCTGCGGCGAGACCGCAATTTTGTGCACCAACAAAGCTATCCGCGGCGGGTTCGCATGGCCGGATCGGCTGGAGCTCGCCATGCGAGAGGCCAAAACCCTCGACAAGAACACACTGTTCCGCATGCAATGCGACCTCGGTGCAGTGGGGACTTGCGAACGGATGCTGGATAACGAGGCCGATGCAGTTTCGAGGGCGGCGATGCTTCTTGCGAAGCCTCCGCACTACTCTGGGGAGACGGCATTGATTGGGGGCTGTAAACAGGGCTACGTCACCCTGGTCGAGATTCTCATTAGGAACTCTCCGAACGAGCAAGTGCTTGCTACGAATAATCATGGGATGTTGGCACTGATGCGTGCTTGTGGCATTCAGGGGGGGCATGCGAATGCAGCATGTGTCAAGATTCTTCTTAGATACTCTCCGAACGAACAAGTGCTGGCGACAGACAATCATGGGATGTCGGCATTGATGTGGGCATGTATCCATGGTCACGCGGCCTGTGTCAAGATTCTGCTTCGACATTCTCCCGACACACAAGTGCTGGCGACCGATCATTTCGGATTGTCGGCATTGATGATGGCGTGTTTCCATGGTCACGCGGCCTGTGTCAAGATTCTGCTTCGTCATTCCCCCTACACACAAGTGTTGGCGACCGAATGTCATGGGAGGTCGGCACTGATGTATGCGAATGAGTCCTGTGTCAAGATT
Source organism: Microglena sp. YARC (assembly GCA_022414725.1). Lineage (NCBI taxonomy): Eukaryota > Viridiplantae > Chlorophyta > Chlorophyceae > Chlamydomonadales > Chlamydomonadaceae > Microglena > Microglena sp. YARC. The sequence goes on along the minus strand of JAJSRW010002151.1, from coordinate 45,140 downwards.
CTTCTTAGATACTCTCCGAATTCCATCATGATTTGAATTTGTGACGTGACAGTATTGATGAGCTCCTCGACATCTGATGAAGGCAACACTTTGCAAGCTTGCTTTCCCCATTCTCGAGCCTGGTTTTCTGCATCTTTGTTAAACTCGGGTTGAATAATCACAGCTCATTTTTTTGTGTCGAAAGCCTGCTAGAGAAAAAAGGCGAACAACATCAAAAATCAACATCTCAAATTTCACCAAGGTATTAAGGAACACAAATGTTATCATGAAAGAGGGTGTGGTATTTCATCCGTGACCAAACGGCGAATTGAATCTACATCTCAAAGGTCAACGAATCTACATCTCAAAGGTCAACGAATCTACATCTCAAAGGTCTTTATTGCAGTTCATGGATGGCGACGCTGAACTAGATGCTTTGCTTTCACAAAACCCGGCTGCAAGAGCGGCATATGATCGTCGCATCGAGAGGCTAAGGTTTGTACATGCTTGCCTGATGATAGCCGAACGATATGTGTTACGCCACACTACTTGCCGTAGAACATGCTAGCAAATGACACACAACATTCGTTTATCTCTTGCTGTTGCAGTCCGACGCGCACTCATCTCGATGAATTTGCTTGGTGTGTTGACATGTGTTTGTTTGCCTTGCCATAAAAATAATGAGAGCGGTAGGTAATATACATATAAAAATGCATACGTATTACGTTCGTGCTATACAGTTGTTCTCAAATAAAGTGGGACACCTTATAATCATCCAGACTGCAGATCGTTGCTTTTGGGCAACGTTGGGGGGTGCAGCAGGTTGAAGAGATTCTCGAAGATATTCCGAGTAGCCTCTTTGGTAGACCGTTCAACCGTCTGTGTCCCCATATCAGTATCAGGGGTGGGGGTGGGGTTGTCGAGGAACTTCTCGGCGCGTCTCGGCGAAACGCGAGAGGACGCTCTCTCCCAAAGACTTGGTGAAGTGTAAGCATCAGGATGTTCCTGGAAGCGTTCACATCGCGGTCCCAAGTCTTCCCGCAGTGAAGCATACCACCGCTCTGTTGGCGTGGCGCTCCGCTTTGACTGCTTTTGCAGTGGAGAATCTTATGAATCCGCTTGCGTCCTTCTGTACATTCCCAACCTGTACCGTCTTGCTTCTTACGATGAGTGAGTGCCACCATGTTGCAAAGGTGGTTCTCACAGCAGCTGCATCGTTGAGATGTTCTGAACTCATCGATGTCCTCCATGATGACGTTTTCTCGGCTACGAAGCTCGAAACGAATAGCTTGGAGAGGGCCACAAGTCCGCCTAGAGATTGGCGTCGCCCCCAGACCTTTCCAATCACCAAACCCGACGAGTACCTTAGCGCTCTTCTCTCTCGGAGCTACGAAGTCAGCAATCTCAACAATGAGTTTCTGTTTCTTGCAGTACCTGCGAAAGCGGAGGTTTCGGTACCCCTGGAAGCACGATGGGCAAGAAGGATTGGGGCGGCACCCATGTAGAATCTGGCGTACGCACCAATCTGTTCAGAACTCGAAGAGTCTCTATCCGGAATGATACCACCGACGATATCAGCCGTCTCGAGGTTCCAAACGTCAGTTTGACGCTGAGACTTGAAGATCAGACCCTTGCGATAATATTGCGCCGAGCTGTACGATCTGGTACCTCCGTTGAGTCCTGTTACAGTCACAATATCAGTAACACCCGGGTCTACCGCAGCCACGACCACATTGTCAAGGAAGGATACAATGCCACCCTCGTCTGTTGTCACATACTCATGCGCCCGCGTAGAGAACGCGTCTGCAGGCATCGAACATGTCAGACACGTAGGCTTATTCATCAAGATGCTGATTGCAAAGCCGTCTGTCACAATGCGGTAACCGAACTTCCGAGAAACTGTCTCCACTTTCTTGAGGTTTGCGAAGCGCTCCCATATTCCTTGATGGTTTTTGGAAGCAACGTCTGCCTTGCATGAATCGAAGTGGCACTCGTTGACCATATAGAAAAAGGCCATTTTCGAAATCGGAATGTGCGACAGAGTGAATCCAGATTTGTAAGGCAACAACGAGAATGTGCGATGTTTTTTCGTTTTTAGTTTTTCGTTTTTCTTCGATGGTCTCCGACAATATCTTGTGGTACAGAGGCAGGGTCATGTGAGCCCGAGACGCAAAAGTGTTTCCGGATGGTAAAGGTAGAACCCTCCTGAGACAGAATGCCACGTCGCGTGCAAAGAAGCGTTTCGCGTTATCTGCGTCCACCCTAAGGTTCTTCGAGGAGAGCCAAGCTTCGCTCAACTTTTCAAGCCTCTCTTGAAGTTTAGTCAACCTAACACGCAAAGGGGATCCTTCTGGTTCCTTCCTACCGACCCTCTTCTTCGCAAGAGCAACTGCACTTTTTGCCGATCGAAGTCTAGCTGTTGGCAGCTTTGTTGGCAGCTTGGTTGTATGAGGGCTCATCTTGAAGATGACGTCGAGATTCTTTGTAGGGCACTTGATCACTGCAGCCACGATGTCCGACCGCAAGCGCTTTGCAATCTGTGGGTACTTCCACTTCAAGTAATTCGTTATGCGTCGCTCAAGGTTGGTCCAAAGATGGTTAGAGGCCATTGTGGCCATGAGAATAGACAGGTCTGCAATGATCTGATTCTTCACGTTCCCCCGAATGTCAACTTTGGATTGCCCCGGCTCTCTTAACAAGTCGAACAGAAGCCGACTACTCTCGAAGTCTTCGCCAAGAGTCGACCCCTTACATTTGTTGGTACTGACTGCAATAAGGCACCGGTAGAAGAAGTTGCGATTTACAGGAGGGACAGCGATACCATTCTCAAAAAGACGAGCAATGTGGAAATTTGCGAAAATATAACCCTCTCCAAGCAACTTGTTCATGTCCAGTACCAGTGTGTCTATCTTTTTACGAAGCCAATCATGGGGAATAAAGGTACTCAATTTCATCTTGACCACACAAATCGCTCGCCCAGGTGCACACTCCTCGTCTTCCTCCCCTTCATAATCGACAAGTTCTGCAACGTCATCATGTTGGTCAGCCTCATGTACCAACGATGAGGACTCGCCGATCCCATTCTCCATCACAAATTGTACCCCGAAAACGTTTTGATGTAATCTGGATCTGCAGACAGGCTCTCTCGAACATTCCTAACCCAATCTCTCGTATTAATCATATATTTTGACAAGTCTTTATACCTCCACATTTCTAGAACACAACATATTTGCATGAAGTAATCGAAATTACGGGTTGACGTCAATGGACATGATGCCCTGTAGTCTCTCTTCATGCTTCCAAATATTTGTTCAATCGCATTAGCTCTGGGGCAATAAGGAGGGGTGTACAAAAGCTTCCACCCTTTGCATTCGGATATATCCTTTATTTCTGAAGAATGGTGAAACCGAATATTATCCATGACGATCGTGGTGTTCTTTGGGATGACCAAAGTTTTAAAGAATTTAATGAAATCTTCTTTTTTACAATTGTGCTCCAATAACTGATAATCTATTATTCCCTGAGATGAAATAGCGAGTAATAAAGTGAACTTCACACGACGGAGGTTACTCATTGTCTTCGTAGTTAATCTAGAACCGATCTTGCTGTATCCATATTTGCTGTGTTCGCCAGCGTAAAATCCTGCTTCGTCGATACAAACAACGTTAGAGCTTTCTCTGTACTTGTCACAAAACATTTCTACATTTTCTTTTGAATGTCCGTAGAGAACTGTGGGAAACGCCTTCTTCCTAGAAAATCCACATTGTTTTATGTGTCTCGATGCCGTACTGATCGATAATCTCACATTACAACTCTTGCAAATTATACCGACCAAATCCTTGCATGTTATGAAGGGGTTCTCTGCAATATTATTGGATATCGTGGAACGTAAAAGCATGGACAATTCTTTCCTTTTTCGTTTTAAACGCTTACTTTTACCCACCTGATCAGCATTGACCCATCTATGTAGTGAGCTCTTGGACACGTATATATTACAAACCTTCCTGAGACTCCTCAAAAAATATTTGTAGTGAACCACGGACCTGTACCTGGTTTCAGGGGATATCATTCAAATTATACTGAGTGTCCCAAAATCATTTGAGAACAACTGTATGCACGTTGCAATATGATCAATTGATAGATTGGTTTCGATCGCATCCTAAAAACATATGCTGGCCTCTGTAGATGATGGACTGGGGTGACGTGTTTCCAGATCTGTACGATGTTCTAGACATTGATGAGGGTGCTGTTGATCAGGAAATTCTGAGGGCGTTTCGCATTCAAGTGGTCAGGGTTCATCCCGACAAGCTAGGTCCTTTGGCATCTGAAGATGAACGAACAGCAGCTGCCCTCCGCACACGAGTTATCCTGCAAGCGAAGAACGTGTTGCTGAACACCGAAAGCCGCAAGGAATATGACAGTGAGCGGCGAATGAGAAGGCAAGGGGAGCAGCAATCCAAGTCTGGTTTTAGTGCGCCGGAGGAGGCATCTGCTGGCATGGCGCATGTTTGGGAGGTCTGGGCCAATGTTGTTGTAGAAGGGTTTGCCAAGCAGTTTGAGGCAGGAGCTTGAGGCGAGCGAGTGGTGCAGCTTTTGGGAACGATTCTGCCGCCAGCCATAGGGGTGGGCTTGGATGGGGAGAGAGGCTTCAAGCTAGGGCTGACACTGGCTACTGTCTTCAATACCGGAGGTATTTCTGTGGTCGTGAAGGCGCTCTCTGCCGAGGACCAAAAGTTGTTTTTCCAGGCTCTGGAAGTGTTGTGTACCAAAATGCCTTGAGTGGGTACAGTCAGAGACAGAATTTGAGGTTGTTTGTGTGTGAAATGATTGGTGGGCATCATCTCGACAGCAGCCGCCGCGACGCGTGTGTGAGGATGCGGCATGTGTCGTGATAAAGTGCGTTATCCTATCTATCTATCCTATCGGACAGCATAACCAGAGTGCATCTCTTGCACATAATGCACCGGTCACCAGATGCCAACTTTGAGGAATGACGTGTTGCAGCACATGACATGCACATGCATGTGTTGTCATCCATCTTTCTTGCTTGATCATGATCCCAAGTCGTGCGACTGGTGTGACATCGAGGCGAGCAAATGGGAGCTGATTGCGAATGTAGCAGCACCTCATGGTAAATTAGAGTGTCTCGTCAATGCATGGCATCATGGACAATGTTTCATTAATTCATACCGTGTCGCCCTTCATGCAGCTGCACGTGGGCAAATGGCTTGTCTTTCATTCTTGTTTGATCAGTGCGGAGCAGCCCATGCTATGCATATTCATGAACATGAACATGTGGAGAAGAATGTGCTTATGGGGCTGAGCAATGTTGCAGCATTGGGGGGAAATGTTGAATGTCTCATCCTGGTACATAGAGAAGGATCCCCTATGCATCCTTCTCTGTCAACCTGGGCTTTACACATTTGTGCCAATTGCGATTGCACATGCAAGGGTGGACATGCTGCATGCTCACGGTATGCATCCACATCATGCACATTACCTTACGTCCTGGGGTAGAAATCGAAACCTGTCTGATGAGAATGATACCATGTTTATTTTTCACAAGTATAAGAAATCAAGACTATGTCTATTATATTGCTTTGCGCACCCTATCTCTTCTGTGTAAAACAGAAACAATGGATAACTTCAAGAAGTTGGATACAAGCATGTATGCGTGTTTCACAGTTTCAGGCAGTACGTGGAATGGCATAAAATTTTATTTTACATGGAACGGTGGTATTCGATAATGAGGATGACGCTAAGAAATGTTTAGAAATACTCGACCTGTACAAAGAGACATTCTACTACAGGCGTACATCGAACGTGATGAATAAGACTATGTTCATGTTTGACGGCACGACAATCCACCTATTATCTGGTGCCAAAATTGAGTACGACCAGAATGCTGCTCGATTGAAGAAGATTGTAGAGATAGAAAAGACGTACACTTGGGAATACATGGACGATTACGTAAGGCTATTCGGGTATATTCCGCTCAGGGAAAGGGCATTCTGGAGCTGCTTGCTGTTATGTTTTTCGTGCAGTTGTATATTCTGTATCGATCCATGCTATTACGAAGCTAAATCTCCTCGCACGTAGGTGAGCTCATGCACCATCCAACGTTTTTCCATGGTGTACCCACCCACCAGTAGTTTTTAAGATAACCGGTTTGCCTACAGGGAATACCCATAATGTGCTTTACACGCTCACTAAACCCACATGATGTTCGTAAACATAGAAGTTTTTAACACAATTCAGAAACCATTATTAACGCCAATTTTCTAACGGCTATGTCGTACATTTATTTCCATCTGATATATGTTTCATTTTACTGTTCCGCTACTGTAAATGTAGTCTGCGTGACCTTCTTTGGCAGTTCGCCCTGGCAATGAACTCAAGTCCAGCCACCTCTGGATCCGTCAGCAGCTTACAGACATCTGCGTGACCTTTCTTTGCAGCAGCCAACAATGCCCTGCTGTCTCTAGAGTTCGCCCTGGCCCTGAACTCAAGTCCAGCCACCTCTGGATCCATCAGCAGCTTGCAGACATCTGCGTGACCTTTCTTTGCAGCAGCCAACAAGGCCATGCTGTCTCTAGAGTTCGCCCTGGCCCTGAACTCAAGTCCAGCCACCTCTGGATCCATAAGCAGCTTGCAGACATCTGCGTGACCTTCCTTTGCAGCAGACAACAATACCATGCTGTCTCTAGAGTTCGCCCAGGCCCTGAACTCAAGTCCAGCCACCTCTGGATCCATGAGCAGCTTGCAGACATCTGCGTGACCTGCATTTGCAGCAGCCCACAATAACCAGCCGTTTTCAGAGTTCGCCCTGGCCCTGAACTCAAGTCCAGCCACCTCTGGATCCATGAGCAGCTTGCAGACATCTGAGTGACCAGCCCTCGCAGCTGCCCACAAGGCCCTGTTGTAGCTAGAGTTCGCCCTGGCCCTGAACTCAATTCCAGCCACCTCTGGATCCATCAGCAGCTTGCAGACATCTGCGTGACCTGCCTTTGCAGCCAACATCAATGCCCAGCTGATGTCGGAGTTAGCCCGGGCCCTGAACTCAATTCCAGCCACCGCTGGATCCATCAACAGCTTGCATACATCTGTGCGACCGGCAATAGCAGCCTCACGCAAGGCCCAGCTGTCGTCAGAGTTCGCCCTGGCCCTGAACTCAAGTCCAGCTACCGCTGGATCCATCAGCAGCTTGCAGACATCGGCGTGACCGGCCGTAGCAGCCTCACGCAAGACCCTGCTGTCGCTAGAGTTAGCCCAGGCCCTGAACTCAAGTCCAGCCACAGCTGGATCCATCAGCAGCTTGCAGACATCTGCGTGACCGGCCGTAGCAGCCTCACGCAAGGCCCTGCTGTCGCTAGAGTTAGCCCGGGCCCTGAACTCAAGTCCAGCCACCGCTGGATCCATCAGCAGCTTGCAGACATCTGCGTGTCCGGCCTTCGCAGACACATAGAGAAGATGGCTGTCATTTTGGTTCGCCCTCAATTGTAGGGCCCCATCAAGCTGTACAAGAGGATTGGACACCAAGCATACTGCTATAAGGTCGGCGCGCCCCCCTTTCACCATCATCTCTCCAACTCGCTGTGGTGGTTGGATCAGTCGGGCAAGGGGCAATCCTGAAAATCTGTTGCGCATAGTTTTGCACACTAATACAATCTTGGGGGTGGAAGAGAGTAGGACAATACGATCAAGAATGTCATGGGGAAACGTTAGGAGTGGAAACGATGATCGCGTGTGCGACTTCATGTTCGATGAACATGTGTGTACAAGCGCACAGGATGGTATAAATAAACAATGAGTTGGGATAAACCCTATAAACCCTTGGTTGCTCTTGCCTGGCGGTATCTGCAAGCGGCACTTGCCTGGCGGTATCTGCAAGCGGTAAGCTGTAAGTGGCACTTGCCGGAAGGTATCTGCAAGCGGTAATCTGTAAGCGGCACTTGCCTGGAATGCAAGCGACAAGCGGCACTTGCCTGGCAGTATCTGAAAGCGGTACAGAATGGGTTTTCCTGCCTCCCGGCGATTTTTTTGAATTTTCAAAGCAGAAGTTAGAGCCGTACGAACGACTTTCGTGCACACTAATACAATCTTGGGGGGGGAAGAGAGTAGGACAATACGATCAAGAACTCCAAAGGTCTCTTATCGCGACCAGTTGGCGGTGAGGGTAACTGCACACGTAAACAAATCCAAGAAAAACACAGGAGGGGTGGCTTAGCCCCCTCTCTTGTCGACAGCAACTCGATCAAGCGGTACCCTGAGGTACGAGGACTGCGATTCTCTCCAGAAACCAGCACTTACTCGGACCGGGACCGCGCTCCTCTGCTCTCACAATCGCAAGGCTGCGCTGCATGGAACAGTTGGGTCAAGGGAGACCGCTTCCATTTTGCAGGGATGCGTGTTGTTGATGGGCTACAAAAAAACATGATGGTGTTCCACTGCCCCGTGGGTTGCTACACCATAAGGTTACACCGTAATGTGTACCGTACACAAAGCGGTTTCATTTTTGTATTCCGTTGACTGTATACTATATCTTGTATGAGCAACGAGACATGGACATGGACATGAACATGGACGTACTTGGACCATACCCATCAGCCTCCGACGCCCCATGTATCGTTTTGATTAGTGATGTTAAGCCGGAGGATCTGCCATTCAAGATTTCGAAGGCGCTTGGGAAAGATTATTTGTCGGAGATGGCAACGCGCTCTGGTTCTGTACATGGCATCGTGTGTAACACCAAAGAAGACAAGCTTCGAGTACTGGTCTCCCTGCCCGTGTGTATGCGGGGTAAAAGTGTGGCGACGCACTTCATCTTTGATACGGGCGCGCCGAAAACATACCTGGCCTTGTCTGTATTGCAGGCACTCGGTGTGCCTGAAGTTAGCTTGCCAAATGAGGTGGTGAAGGTCAACGGAGTGAAGGCTTTGGTGACTGTGTCCGACAGTGCCAAAGTGTGCTATACGAATGGAAATGGCGACACGATTGAACTGCCATGCCACTTTGTTGGTCTCAACATCTTGGGGATGGATTTCCTTGATCGCGCTGGAATTGATCTACGTATCAACATGAAGGACAATACAGCTACCTTCATCTTCCCCAGCTAATAATCAATTCAGGATTGGGTGGAGCGGATCACTACAGTCAACGGAATACTTAAATGAAACCGCTTCGTGTACGGCACACCTTGCGGTGTAACCTAATGTTGTCGCGACCACCGGAGGGGGACCGAGTGGTGTCTACAACAATACGAGTATTTATTCCCCCACTTATTGCAGTTCCTAGACCTCGGTGTTGTCCTCCTGCTCCATCATTTTAGTACGCACATGGCGGCTTCTACCAAGATGCCCGCGCCATCCCAATTGCAATGATCCCTACAATACTGACCACCAGGCCGAAACTGGTGCCTATGACGCCGTACTTGAGCACCTCTCTAGAAAAAGCCGCCCCCTCATAGCACCAGCTACCGAAGTGCTGACAGTTCCTGCCCAACACATTGTAATCCGCCTTGCCGAGCTGCGAGCGTGCCCTTTTGACCACCTCCAACGGTGAGAAACGACACCTCGCATTCACAACCCGTGCAGAGCTTCCAACTACCAGGAACTCTGCCAGAGTAGTCTCGCTGAATGACTTATCGTCCACACTCACAAAATAGACCGCCCCCCCCCTCAAAAACTCAAGAGAGTGTCAAGCAGAAGCCTGCTTTAACGATCCCAGAACCGGGCACAGAGCATACCTTGCGCGACTCAGCATCGCTTCTCCACCTGATGCAAAACGCCTTGGTCAGCAAGCTGGTCCTTGTGGGCATCCAGATACCCGTGCAAGCAGCGCATCATCTCTTTTGAGAGCAGGTCGGAGGATGTGGCCAGCAGCCTCGGTAGCACCTCCCGCTCATAGGCATTGACAAAGAGCGGGTGGTGGACGGAGTAGCCGTAGTTGTTGTGGCGGAAGTTGGCGTCGGCGCGAGTGTGCACAAACATCAGCTGCCAAGGGGTTTGCACGTCCACGCCCGGCCCGCTTGACATGCCCGGGAAGGTGCTGCAGGTGTGCTCGATGATGCGCTGAGAGGAACCGGTCACCAGTCCAGGCGACACGACCAAGCGCGAGGGGTAGCACACATCATCCTCCAGGTCAAGCGCACGTCGCAGGGCTAGATTTTCATCCAGCCGCCAGTCTGCTGGAGCAGGTAGCTGATGGCCCAGTAGCTCGGCCTCATGAGCGGCCTGCTCATAATCCGCCTCGGTGCGCAGAAACCTTTTCGCCCATTCGGCAGTCAGGCGATGAGCAAACCCCAGCACGCACACTGCGTCCCCATCCACCAGCTTCCTTGCGCTGGGAATGAAGATCTGCATCGGACCCCCCTCAGGTGCCTTGGTGACCATGAACCCGAAGTTTGGCAGGACCTCAGCCTCACCGATGCGCTGCGAGGGCTGCGAGAGGATGTGTTCAGCCAGCTCGCTAACGTTGCGCCCCGCTGTTAGCCAACCCAGGTCCACAATCGCGCTGGAAACCGGTCGAGGGGGCAGACTGGACGGCAGCACGTCTGTGCCGTAGCCGCACCGCCACTTCTGTTGCACGCTGGCGGGCATGAGGCAGTGCCCAGCGCTGCCCCACAACACCCCTACGTCGGCAGGTGCTGCGACTGGAAAGAAGGTGCCACTGCTGTGCCCCGTTGGCTCTTCCCATAGCCCACGCATGAGCTTTATGCCTGTGTACTTCCCGCTACTCTGCTCAAGCAGCACCTCGTTGTCACTAGCTGCACCACGGATCAGCACCTTGCCTGTTATGTGGTCCAACGGAAAAGTGCGCTTGTAGGTTCCAGTGCCTTTGATGACAATCGGCTTCTCAGCAGCAGCCTGCTTCAGCATGTCCCAGTTGCCCTCCATGTTGCTGCCCATGTTGTTGATATATCTGTAGTGAGTGGGAACGCGGACAGGAAGGGGCTGGCTTCTTAATAAAGGGGTTGAGGGGCCCCTAAAGGGCCAGGGGGGTATGTTTCATTTTACTGTTCCGCCGACTGTAGACTCTCCTCCATCTCTGGAACAACAATTATTTCAACAAAAAATAAATACTGCAGAATTTTTTTCCGGAGAATGTCTCACATGTTCCCCCCTCCGTTTACACTCGTTTTTCGACAGCCGCCGCCGCAAGCCACCGTGTCATGTGTGTACATAAAGTACTCTTTAATGTAAATGGACATTAATGGGCGTTCCAGCCTCCCGGCCGATTTTTTTAAATTTCTAATCAGGATTTAGATCCTCTTGAAAGACTCGCTAGCTTGAGACATAAGCACCAAGGAATCACAAATCCGCTCCATACCATGTTTCGCAACCAGTCAAAATCGGCCGGGAGGCAGGAACGCCCATTCATTCGGATATTGAGTTCAATCCATCCGTTGTGGGTTCGTTGGTCGTCACTCAACTCGTAATGAGTGCCCTCTTAATTGCTATAAGGTTCAGCCGTCGAGTGTACCATACATCTTAAGGTCAAATATCATCATCATCATCGACTTCCTCATCGATGTTGGCATGACCTGCCACAACTTGCTGCGCCTGGTCCCACAGTGCCAATGAGGAGTCAAGTTCAGCCCCATCCTGTCTGATGGTTTCGACTGCCGCAGGGATCCATGCCGTCACAAGAGGCACAGCAATATCAAATGGTAAGGCTCGCTTCCGCACAATCCTCCCATTACTCACGATAATCTTGTAGCGGACGGGATTAGTTGCCAAGGCTTGGAGCCACTGTGGCCGAACCTGCACAAGTACAGCAAAGCGAAGATCGTTTGGGACCATAGCCATACACATATCTATTGAGCAAGATACGGTGAGGAACTCACCACAGCCGATACACGCCTGCGCAACAACGCCCCGAACGGGCACACCAGCAATATCGCCTCCTGCAGGGTCGACAACTGTCCTTGTAGCAGGTCCATTCTTGCCTGTCAACATAATGCATGAAGTATTGTAGTTTGTATTATTGCAATTACCTTATGCTTACAGTTGTATTCGCAAGGGGCAATCATAATCGTGCTCGAGATGCCTGCGCCAGTGCTTTGCTACTGTATTGATCCTGATATCCCCCCCGATCTTTGCGCAAGTGTGCTTGAAGGATTCGTATTGTAAATTGGCTCTAATGGTAATGAATAATGGCAAATGAAACTGGTAGAAAGTGTTGTGTTGTTTTGAGGTTCTTTTGCTATCCCAAGCATGTTCGATCTGCAGTCTCACCTGGATTTGGAAAGAGCCACAGTCGAGTCTCGATAACTCGCATGCGAGGAGTCGCACAGGCAGAATCCTGCAGTCAAGGATAGAAACTTTACAAGGTGCATGTTGTTCGAAACTCAGTGAAATCAGGTGTTTGAAGAAGCGAGTTGTGATGAATCGAGGATGCTGAACGTACCCTAAAGCTCGCTGGGCAGTGCTGTAGGCAAGCGCGGTTTCAGAAGACAGGAGTTCGAATGGGGGAGGCAGACAAGGGGAAATTCTCAGTGTTCACGAACCGGCTGCCTTGACGCGATGTCCCATTGCCCAGGTAGAGTCTTGCCAGAAGATGAGGGGGGGGGCTGGTCGCTGAAAGGCTGAGGAAGGAACAAGTCCCGTATACGGGTGTTGCCAATGTGGAAGGGTTTGTGTCGGGCATCACGGAAGCATCATCTGCGTGTGGTTGCTGGCCTTGACTCATCATCACGCAAGTGGACATTCAGTCCATCCATATGCCCCCCATGTAGTAGCCTCGAACCACGAGTGAAAGCAGGTCTATTTTTTAAAAAAAAAATTATGTAGTTGCGGTATAAAGTAAATGTCGTCTCTTGATCCGTCAACTTTCTTCGTAAACCCAAGGCGCAATGAAATGGAGGATACAGCACGGTCCGCCGTGACTATGGACACAAGCGAGTGGGTTCAACTTGTGAACAATACCATCGCAGAATTCAATAATGATATGAAACCTCATACTGAGCCGATAACACCTATTCACGATCGTGTATCCTTCTACAAAGGGGCGACATATGGGCTACCTCAGCTACATCTTCTGGCAATGTATTGTCCAGTCGAGCGGGTTCAGCAGTTCAAACATTTGTTGATCGGTAAAGACATTGATAAAGGATTACTTAAAATACTGGTAGCTTCCCTCCCAGGGGAAGCTTGATGTAAACAATTGCCTCTCCCACTTCACTGCACCCACATGCACACACTGCACACACCGCATCATCATCATCATCTGTTTTAACTGCCGCTGCACTTCACCCACCCCCCCTCATAAAATGAAAATAGTCAGATGTAAATCAGGAGTTAAAAACTTGTTGAATGAACAGTATATTAAGAATATGTGTATGGGTTTGAACATGTTTGAGCCATGTTCAAGCTAGTTTTTGAAGCTATAGTAGCTCACTATACTCCCTTAATAGTCTACTCCGACACACAAGATACCTTGGGTTAGCATTAGCGCGTCTCCAGCTGGTTTGTATCTTTATAGCTGCTTCACGTCTTCTCACTATCACACAAATGTCTTTATCGCTAATTAACATGCTGGGATTTGTACTCAATCCGCGCCAATCCCATGCTTTGTCTGGGTTGGCTTGCACAATGTCAAATGAAATGTTTGGGTTTGTACTCAATCCGCGCCAATCCCACGGTTTGTCTGGGTTGGCTTGCACAAACTCCCAGGTGGTGTTTGGGTTTGTACTCAACCAATACCAATTCCATGGTTTGTCTGGGTTACCGAGTACAATGTCATTAGTGATGTCGAGATTAACGCTTAATACAATCCAATCCCACGGTTTATCAGGATTGGAATGTACAATATCCCATGTTATATTAGGGTTTCCGCTCAATCCATACCAATCCCACTTTTTTTCTGGGTTGGCTTTTACAATGTCCAATGGAATGTTCGCGTTTGCGCTAATATTATACCAATTCCATGGCTTGTCCATGTTGGTTTGTACAATATCCCATGTAATGTTAGGATTCTTGCTCAATCCAGACCAGTCCCATGGTTTGTCTGGATTACTCTGCATTATATCCCAGGTGATGTTTGGGTTTCCACTCAACAAATACCAACTCCACGGTTTGTCCAGATTACTCGACACCATACCCAACGTAGTGTATGGATTTCTACTCAACCAATACCAATTCCACATTTTGTCAGGATTGTTGAGTACAATGTCCTGAGTGATGTTGAGATTCATGCTCAACCAACACCAATCCCATGGTTTGTCTGGGTTACTCGATACAATCTCCCACGTAATGATAGGTTTTCTGCTCAACCATTCCCAGTCCCATGTCTTGTCAGTATTGGCGAGTATAACACCCCATGTTAAACGATGATTAGAACTCAATCCAAAAAAATCCCATTTGCATTCTTCACATTTGAGACGCCTCAATATGTGCTTGGTTAACTCATCAGTAGAAATAAGAGACTTCATGACGTCTTATGTGATGGCGATTTATAACTGGATGTACTTATACCGACATATGTAGCCTGCGGTACAGCGAACAAAGAAGTGTCTCTGAAGTGTGCTGGCGCTGAATAAGAGTCCGCTGTATATTTTATACTTCATTCGATGACGTAATAAACGTACGTCAACTTTTCAGAATCCCAAAAATACAAGGTGTCCCAATAATAAATGTCCCTAGCTGTATGCAAACGCGTGTAGAAGGGTGCGTAGGAACTCCATGCGCATCGCTCCGTCGTCTGCCTTGAATGACTCTACAAGCCCTGCGTCTCGTGGGAAGAGGAATTTGGCGGCGTCCGCATCATCCGCGTCCACAAACCGACTGATGTAGTCGCCCAATGCGATCTCCATGACTTCGAAGAACTTGGTCTTCTTCCCGTTAGAGGCGGACGCGTTGGCGCCGGCGTGTATGTGAAAGAGCTCTTGTCCGCTGTCTCCGTACAGCTGTCTAGCAAATGTGTGGATGAGGTATTCTCGTTAACATCCTGCAATTTTTTGATTCAAAATCGTGTTGGTGTTCCACTGCCCAGTGGGTTGCTACACCATTTGGTTACACCGTAAGGTGTGCCGTACACGAGGCTGTTTCATTTTAGTATTCCGTCGACTGTACTGTTAAAACTGATTGCCACTAGTAGGAATGAATATGCCTTGCCGTTATGCCATTTGTTCCCTTATATGCTGTACCATAGCTACCATCTGTATCGGGTGAATAGTTGTCATATACAACAAGATATGGAAGTGTATTTTTAATTCGTTCCAGGTGTTGAACGTCTGTTTCATTTCTCCATTTCTCTTGTTTGAGGTGGGATTCGTTCGAAATCGCATTGGATAGAATGATCTCCAATACATCTTCATTGATTTCGTCAAATGAACTCATTCGTTTGTGAAGTGTGCTGTGCTGATGGTTGTTTACACTGAAGAATGGTTGTTTACACTTCATTCGAGGACTACGATACGAGACGATGAGGGACGAGAATCCGCCACCGCATCCGTGTGTCATGAATGGACGGACGAACGAACGGACGGTGTGGATGCGACAGTTTTTGAATCGACAGGTGCCGCCGTGTGTCCCGCGATTCCTCTTTCATACTCACGGTGGCTTCGCCACTTCCCTTGTCGATTCTCAAAAATCGATCGAGCGGTACCCAGAGGTATGAGGACTGCGATTCTCTCCAGAAACATGCATTTACTCGGACCGAGATCGCTCTTCTGCTCTCGAAGCGTCTAGGGAATAAAATCTTTATAGTAATCGTGTCATCGTGCCTATATATTCCCCGTCAAATTAGATTAGATTCCAACGATTCTCATCCAGATGCTGCAAAACAAGTTCAGTAATTTACAATATCACAATATTCAATGGGAACAGTTCTGCATCTGACCCCTCCTTGGCTAATACAACATTGCAAACTAGAAGATGTGGTAGGCCGCATAATTAAACTTTACTGAACGCAATTTCGAGCAAAATGTGGAAGATATAGACAACTAATACCATGCGAAAACATGGTATGGAGCGGATTTGTGATTCCTTGGTGCTTATGTCTCAAGCTAGCGAGTCGTTCAAGAGGCTCTAAATCCTGATTAGAAATTTTAAAAAATCGGCCGGGAGGCAGGAACGCCCATTATGTGCGAATGATGGTTAATGGGGCAGATTTGTGGGGTTCCTGTTTTGTCTTTACAACGGTTGCATCTGAAAAGTAAACCGTTCAACCTTCATCCTCCTGCTGCGTCCACAACAGTTTGCCAGTAGGCACTGCGCATGACCCATACTTGTCGTCCACCTTTATCGTAATCAAATGTAGTATAATAATATTATTATTCATTGGACATTATGACTGTGGTGTTGAGCAGCAACTGCAGACACTGTCGGTTGTTTGCAACATATTACATTTCTTGGTTGGAATGCGAGGATGCGAGAGTTGTTGTCAATGACCTATCACATATCGAGGTCCGAGACCTGCTGAAGTTGTTGAGGATCACGAGGTTTCCAGCAATCGTGTACAAAAATGAGATCTTCGAAGGATCCGATGCATACGATAAAATGCAAGAAATTACAGGTGTCGCGTGGGAAGGAACAAAAGAAAGCACAACCACACAGGAATTGAGTAGCATACAGGGCATTAAGGCATTCCTGAAAAATGCCTAAACGACAGCGACTGCCATAATGTTGGGGTGCATCGTGTCCCAGTATTTCCGCACGCGGTCTGCTGATTCCGCGCACACTGCGACATTGTAATCGAATCCCACGGACATGGAGACCATGTCCTCCGGATGCCCTTGACGGAAGACGCCGTTTTTGAGGTCCCACACGCCGTTGTTGAACCCTAAGAGGTTGGGGTCGGCGTCGAGTTGCTTCATGAAGTCCGGGTCGTAAAAGTACTCGAGCATCTTTTTCAGGACGTTATTCTTGAAGGTCGCGTCCTGGAGGCTCGCGGTGATGTGCGCTAGCCGGTCGGCGGTCTCGTTCTTCGTGATCATATTTAGCAGGTTGCTCTGCATGTCGAAAGCTCTCTCCTTGTGCAGAGCGGTCATGAAGTGATCTCGAACAACGGTGGACAGCTCGTGCTTGACTTGGAACTTGGCGGCGACCGTCACCCATCGCCCGTCGAATACGTACCATAATAGCTTTCCGTTCGTACCCGCGGCGGCAGCGATGCGGTTTCCAAGTATTCGTTTTGCGATGCGCGCTATCTCGTTATGGCTCCCCTTGCACGCGCGGACGTCGTCCTCCTGCTCAATGTGTAGGAACATGACCGAACAATAATAAAATGTATGTATGTGTGTGTCTTGCTGGCTGTGAAGAGGAGAATAAGGTTCGTTAAAGGTTTGCAACAGTTGTTTACACCACTTCCACGAGACAGACGATGAGTGACGATGATCCGCCACCGTGTGTCATGAATGGACGGACGGACGGACGGACGGTGTGGATGCGACAGTTTTCCACCGTTTTGCGTGTGATGATTGATTGATGCCTTGACACACTTGGTTTCTGCAGCTCAATTCCCCTACCGATATACTCCGCGATTCCCCTATCGATATACGAGATCTATTGGCTAGCAGACCTCTGCTTGACATGTGATCACCATTTGCGACCCGTCCATCATTCATTCGCACACACACACACACACATATGCCATGGCGGCTTTCATGCCACACGGATTCTCGTCACTCCTTGTCATATGTGTGACATGGTGGATGTCGCATGGACCTGAAGATCTGAAGATCTCCAAATTTCGTAAAAACGCTCGCTTATCACGATATAAAGCTCGCGACAAGCATATTGGTTGAGTCAAGCCTTCCCTTCCCTTGTGTATCATCCATCCATGGCGCACCACACCCAGCACGTCGTGTACGCCCTCGTCGAGCGAGAGTTCCTGGGCAAGTTCCCGTTGGTCGTCAAGGTCGGTTGGACCAGCCAGCCGTTCTGCAAGAGGCTCTCGCAGTACCCCAATGGATCCCAGCTCATTTTTGCCATCCATGTTCGAGATGCACAAGCGTGCGTGGATGCAGAGGCGGAACTGCTCTGGTACATGCGCGGTGGTTACGATTCCAGAATCCAGTCGCGAAGAGATGTGGGTGCCGAGTACTTTGAGGTGGGCGAAGCCACAGTTTACAATGGTATGTTAGCGGTCGTTTTGAAGTACGCCTGGTATGGCGACGACTGCGGTGGCAAACAGGAGGAGGAGTGTGACACTCCACGTGATGACTCCGTTGAATCTGAGGGATCCGTGGAATCCGCCGTTGAATCTGAGGAGACGGACCAGGAGCGTATGGATCGTGAGATGTACGTCTCACGTGTGGTGACTGTGATTTTCGACAACGTCGTTCAGGCTAACATCGAGTGTTACGATACGGTGCACGACTTTGTCGAGGCCAATGCAACAGAGCTGTCTGGTGCGGTGTTGGATCAGGGCGCATTTGTCGCTCGGGTACTGTCGAAGCTATCTGCCGCCCTCAGGTCTAGCTTCACCGCCAAGAAAATGGTATCATCGCTCAAGGATCTGGGCATCCAACCCATCCATTACATTTTCGACGGCCTGCTGCTTCCCCGTCGTGCCCTGCGGTTCCCCGACTTCACTCGCCACAAGAATATCCTCCGCTTTCTGGATGAGCGGTGCATTGCCACCAACCCCGGCGATCTGCGACCGCATATCGCCACGACCCCGGGCATGTACAACGCTTACGTCACGTTCTGCGAGGAGGAGGGGCTACAGGCGACTGTTGCTGACGTTGTTGAGCTGGCGCAGGTCGTCCAGGAGTGCGGTCTGGACACGAGGTACACCCTGCAAAAAACTACCCCCGAAGACATCCTGATGATTGAGTCCCAATTCCTCTTGCACCTGATGCAAGAGCAGAGCGTCTCGCATCCCCGTATCGATGATTCTGTGAGCTTCACGGCGGCCACCTTGTTCTCCATGTTCAATGACTGGCTATCCCCGATCCCTGGTTCTCCTAAACATGAAACCACCTTGATCAAGTTTGGTCTCAAGATGTCCAAGCTTGGCTTGAGGGGCGTCTCCAAGCGACGCTGCAACACGGGTGCTGTTTACTCTTTCTGCATTACGGATGTCATCAATGACATGCGTGATAAGTAAAACGCTTAAGAGATTGTTCACATATTAATATATTACAGAATTATAATGGCATCACAACAAACTTTGGTAAAATTTTACAAGAAGCACATGGTAACAGGGGAAGCTCCACGCAGGTGTGGCCTGTATTGGATTGAACTATGTTATCCATTGCTGCACGAACGCACGCACACACACACAGATAAAGCACGCGTATGAATGGACTGAATGGACGAGGCTGCAAAAGCTGCCGTGGCGTGTGTGTGAGAATGAATGAATGTACGAACGGGGGGCCCGCACAGTTTTTTAGCTATTAGTGGGTGCATCTGGAGCAGTATTGTTGTTGTTGTTGGTGGTGGTGGTGTTGAATTTTTCGCATGTAACGACATAGTTGTTGGTGGCCGACCCGAAGCTGTTGTTGATTGTGAAAGTGTGTTTTTTCCGCAACGCCTCCAGTTCCGCTTGCATTTCATCGATCCGATTCTCGAGGTACTCCATGCGCTTCTCCATGAAGTCAACACCAACAGCTCCCTTGGGGTGAGACCTCCGCTTGTGTGAAGACTTCGAATACCGGTTACTGAACTGCTTGTCACACAACTCGCATCCTTATTTTCTGAACAAATATAGATAATCCATAAGCATAATTATCATCGAGCCTGGAGACAGATGGACTAGACAATGAGGATGCGCTTGCCTCCGCGGTGTCTTTTGGAGACGAGGACGAGGAAATGTTTCCGCCGTTTGCATGTGGAGTCTGATTGATGGACGATGACAGTGTTCCTCCCTTTGCGTGTATTCGTACGTACGTGTGTTTGCTTGCATGAATTCATTCATTCATTCATTCATTCATGCATGCGTGAGGGCACCACCATCATCATGTCGTAGCCGCAATCCCATATATCCGCGTGTCGACTTCCCTTTGATTTGAAGCACTTTTTTTACGAACCCCTTGTTCTTCATCTGCCTGTGGAACCACTTTTCTCGATCGTTACTGTCCCCGCTTTCCTCGAGATACATGTGGGACAAGGCAATCGTACCTCCAGCAATACACAAGGATTGGGCATGCCTGTGTACGCAAAGCGCCGGTCCCTTTAATCTACATTATCATACGAGGATTTAGGGTCAGGGTGGTTCTGCGTGCAACTCGATGCGTCGAATCCTCGTATGATAATGAACTTCAAAGCGGAGAATAGATGCAAACTTCAATGCATCTGGAGTCGGCGGCGGACTTGAAGTGTCATATGAGCCGGCACCTAATGCTGAAAAGGTTCAATGGTCTGTCCTTGGTAATGGGGAGACCTCTATATTAGAAACTTATTCAAACAAGGCCTACTTGACGATAATTGCAAAGAAACATATAATTGCAAACGGTATGCAGATAAAAACAGTATAAGCATACCTCAAACTCTATGTTTTATACATCCTTCTGCAAATGGGGTCTTGCACCAGTTCGCCTCAAGTAAACGAAACTCGTGATTTGAACAAGACCTTGCAACCCATTGCAAGAGATTTTGTAGACATTTTCTGTTCGGTTGATCCAAAAAATCATTGTATGTCAAATGAAATAGTATCGGCGTTTTTTCATTTTGCGCTCACTCGTGGTGTAGACCTGAATCGTATAAACATAGCCAGATTCGAACGTGAATTTGCAAGGTTGATGGTAGAACATGTGCCTGAATTTAGTAGAAAAGGCATGCACATACGAATTGATGGGGGCAGCACGTTCATTGGAACTTGCACTGGTCTCAAATTGAAACATTTCCCGTAGAATGGGCGTTCCCGTTCAGCATCCCTACAAAATGGAAGCGGTCTCCATTACCCCAACAGTTCCATGCAGTGCAGCCTTGCTATTGTGAGAGCAGAGGAGCGGTCCCGGTCCGACTAAGTGGCATCCCATGCATTCCGCAACTGAATCCATCTGCCCCGCTCCGCGGGGCCCGCTATACCCCCTCAAAAACCAATTGGGTGTCAAGCATAAGCCTGCTTGATACACACGGCTTCTTTTGAGTACCGGACTTTGATGTCGCTAAGGGACGTGCTGACTCGGGATATTATGTAACATAATTCCCTTGTCCGATTGTACAACAAGCAACCATGCAGGAGTCGGAACCATCCAAGCAAGTGAAGAACTACTACATCGATGTAAAACTCGAAGATGCAATTGCTGGATTGAATGGCCTGTTCGGAGTGTCACGCGAGGACTCATGTGCACGCCTGGTGGAGTACATGCCATCCCATGACCAACCAGGTCCCCCGCATGCAAAACACAAATACACAAAAACAAAAAAAATGGCGAAACTTTGACTGGTTCTCTTTTCACAGAGTGAGTGTGTGGACGAGAAAGAGGCTACAGGTTTCCGCCGTTGCGTTTGCATGTGAACTGTCAAGGATCTCTCGGAAGTATGTTTGTCATAGCCCACATGTAGAGACCGGTTATGTTTGAATACTGTGTTGTGGACGATAATCCTCCGTGTGCCATGATTGCTTGATTGAGGCCTCTGCCTGATGTAAGGTGAGAAGCCCAAGTGATCCTCCCAAGTGTTACAGTGAATGGTGTACGTGAGTCATCAAATGAATCCAATCCTCTGCCCGCGCTCCCCCTTCAGAAACCCAATAGAGTTGTCGAGCAGGAGTCTGCTTTAATCACTGTGATCCCCGCAATCGGCACGACTGCCGACATGATCGATCATGTATGTATCATCTTCTGTGTCAAGTTTAAGTTGTCGTCGACCGTGATGTAGTGTTTGGCTGTCTTCACAATATTTCGTGCACCTGCGCGCGTGCTGCTGTACTTTCTTGATTTCCCCGAATCATTTATCATATGTATGTTTGCTTCTTCGCACGCCCTGAACATGATGTCTTTGACGGCATTCTTGTCATTGGTCCAAACGTCTCCATGTTTTACCAAGACGACCCCTTTGGACTTGACAAGCTTCCCTTCCAAATCCTTGAGCAGTATCTTTGCTGCAACGTCGTCTCCTACCACGTACCGAGGCGCACGTACGTGTGAGCCCATGCACGCAGACGGCGTGACGATAGTCGTCATGTCCTTTATTCTCATTCAGACTTGTTGATGGAAGTGAATGCCCCCCAGTAGTTATACTCCGTTTGGGGCTTCGACCCCCCCCCGCCATGGCGTGTGGGGGGGGGGTGTGAGACCCCCCCGTGTCCTGTTGAGGTGTGTGGGTGGCCATGGAACGACAAGACAGAATCCCCCGCCGTGCGTGTGTGCGGGGGCGACTATCATCACGGTGACAAGGAACTAACGATTACATGTATCTGTGTATGTGTGTGTTGGTGTGCGTGTGTGTGGTGGTGTTCATTTGTGTGTTGTGGTGGTGTTCATTTGTGTGTTGTGGTGGTGTGTAAGTGTGTGGTAGTGGTGCATGTGTGTGTGTGTGTGTGTGTGTGTGTGTGGTGGTCATTTGTGTGTTGGTGTGTGTATGTGTGTGCTGGTGTGTGTGTATGTGTGTGTTGGTGTGTGTGTGTGGTGGTGTTCATGTGTGTGGTTATAGTGTACGTGTGTGTGGTGGTGTGTGTATGTTTGAGTTGGTGTTCATGTGTGTGGTGGTGTGTGTGTGTGTGGTAGTGGTGTATGTGTGTGTGTGCATGTGTGTTACATTACATTACATTACATTACATGTTAAAGCCTACTTGACACCGCGAGGGTGTATGAGACTCTGTGCTTTAAACAAAAAGAAAAAGCACCCACAAAGCAAAAAACCCCATTACATCAGGGGTGTGTCGAGGACAAACAAACCAAACTCCCAACCACCGTTTTGGTGGCGTAGGTATTAAACCCCTTAGAGCCGGACCCAGATCTCAACCACTTACAGTGGCGGAGGTAAGAAGCTAACAAATGAGAAGTCACAAGAAGAAGAAAAAAAGGGATGATAAATTACGGTGCCACTAAGCAGTCCAGGGCTTCCTGTCTTGCTCTTCTACAAGTAGAAAGATAGTCGGCTAGGTTGCTCCAAAAAGACTTAGTGCCATTTCCATTCATAAAGGTTCTGAATGTGGAATCGCAGAATTCCACATTCCATACGGTTAAGTTGGTATCCTCATGGACATGCCTATAAATATCTGTAAACAGCTTCTGGTAGCGGAGGCGAATATCATTATAAAAAGGGCACTCAAACATATGCATTTCATCCTCAGGTTTTTGGAACCCACACATTTGACAGTGTCTCATTGAGCGAGGGATGTGTGCTCTATCCACCACCCTCATTCTTTCTGTGTTCAGCCAATGGGAACCCATTCTAAACTGTGGGGGGTCACATGTAGGCTCAGCACTGTCTTCAGACTTGTTCTCGAGTATGCAGTTCCTCTTACAGCTACATGCAAGCCTGTGTGTGTTTGTGGTGGTCATGTGTGTGTTGGTGGTCATGTATCTGTGTGTGAGGCAGTGTTTATGTGTGCGGTAGTGGTGTGTGTGGTGGACATGTGTGTGTTGGTGTTCATGTATCTGTGTGTGAGGTAGTGTTTATGTGTGCGGTAGTGGTGTGTGTGTTGGTGTTCATGTATCTGTGTGTGAGGTAGTGTTTATGTGTGCGGTAGTGGTGTGTGTGGTGGTGGTGGTGGGGGGGGTCACGTTTAGGCTCAGCACTGTCTTCAGACTTGTTCTCTTGTATGCAGTTCCTCTT
This sequence comes from Microglena sp. YARC, assembly GCA_022414725.1. Classification (NCBI taxonomy): domain Eukaryota; kingdom Viridiplantae; phylum Chlorophyta; class Chlorophyceae; order Chlamydomonadales; family Chlamydomonadaceae; genus Microglena; species Microglena sp. YARC. The sequence goes on along the minus strand of JAJSRW010002151.1, from coordinate 21,489 downwards.
GCAGCTACATGCTTGTCTTAGTGTGATTGTGTCTGTTTGTAGTTGTCATGTATGTGTGTGTGTTGGTAGTCATGTATGTACATGTTGTTACAAGAGGCATGTGATACTGGTGCGACACATGTTGTTGTTGTTGTTGTTGTTGTTACATGAATACTATGTGTGCGTGTGGGGGGTGGGTGTGAGACCCCCCCGTGTCCTGTTGAGGTGTGTGGGTGGCCATGGAACGACAAGACAGAATCCCCCGCCGTGCGTGTGTGCGGGGGCGACTATCATCACGGTGAGAGAGCCTGATGATGGACACTCAACGAACTAACGAGCGAGTACAATGATGATGCGGTCGGTCGGTCGGTCACACACTACAAATGCGGCAACCAACAACCACCTGATTCCTTCACCAATCTGAACTACAGATGTGACAGATGTGACAGATGCGACAGTTATTTTACCAAACTATAAATTGACATATGGCATACTATTTGTTAATGAGGTCTATCAGATAATAGTTATGTCTATAACTTGTCACATTTGTCACATCTGTCACAAATTGTCAATCTTCATCTCTGTAAAATCATCATCCCATGTCATCAATATCATCACCAAGTAGCGATAAGACGATCTTCCTGAGTACACGAACTTGAATCTTTTACAAACAACATACACATTGTGTAAGACTTGACAGTTAGCTACACAGTAGTAGTGTGTCTAATGCTTGATGTGAACTGTGAATTGTGGGCTCCCCTCCGGTCGCCCACCCGCTCGGTTCCTCGCGGACTCCTTTGTAGGGGCTCCCCTCCGGTCGCCCCCGGTCGCTCCGCTGGGGGGAAGAGGTGAAAAGGGCTCCGCCGCTTGTTGAATAGGTTTCTGCAACTGAATCCCTCTGCCCCGCTCCTTAAGAAACCCAATTGTGATCGATCGCCCCCCAGTGTCTTCGTTTGCGTCAGATGCGGTTTCTCATTCAAAACACGAAAACACAAAAACACACCAATTTACTAAACTTGTGATGGTTCTCTTTTAACAAGGGGCCTTGTCTGGGGCTGGGTCCCTATATAACTATTTTAATATCCTAAAAAATTGTGTATTTGTGTATATGTGTTAGAGGTAATAACGATTCCCATGTAAATACCCCCATAGTGTCAAGCAGAATCCTGCTTGAGACTAACCACGAGTGTAACCACGAGTGTAACCAGGTCAGATCCGACACGTGTTTCCGCGCACCCTCGAACCACGAGTGTAAACAATCGATTCTTTACACCAGCCTGTATCCTTTGAAAACCCCTCGCAAATTTTCGTTTCCGCGGCTTATGACGCGGCTTTGCTCTAGACATCTGACGCTTAGGTGACGTTCCAGGTCCGTCTTGATCGTGCTGAGTTTCCCGTTGAAATATTCGCATGTCTTGAAGCGTTCTTTGGCCTCCTTCAGCAGAAATGCGCTGTCCGGGCTGGCCGCGACGTGCTCTTCGACGAACATAGCCACGGCGTCGTCGTTCGCGTTCAAGTACATCGCACTGGTCTTCTTTAACGAATCGGGCATATCGAACTTGTACGCGTATGCAAACGCGTGTAGAAGGGTGCGTAGGAACTCCATGCGCATCGCTCCGTCGTCTGCCTTGAATGACTCTACAAGCCCTGCGTCTCGTGGGAAGAGGAATTTGGCGGCGTCCGCATCATCCGCGTCCACAAACCTACTGATGTAGTCGCCCAATGCTATCTCCATGACTTCGAAGAACTTGGTCTTCTTCCCGTTAGAGGCGGACGCGTTGGCGCCGGCGTGTATGTGAAAGAGCTCTTGTCCGCTGTCTCCGTACAGCTGTCTAGCAAATGTGTGGATGATGTATTCTCTTTGGTTTTCGTCTGGGTGCATCGTGTCCCAGTATTTCCGCACGCGGTCTGCTGATTCCGCGCACACTGCGACATTGTAATCGAATCCCACGGACATGGAGACCATGTCCTCCGGATGCCCTTGACGGAAGACGCCGTTTTTGAGGTCCCACGCGCCGTTGTTGAACCCTAAGAGGTTTGGGTCGGCGTCGAGTTTCTTCATGAAGTCCGGGTTGTAAAAGTACTCGAGCATCTCTTTCAGGACGTTGTTCTTGAAGGTCGTGTTCTGGAGGCGCTCGGTGATGTGCGCTAGCCGGTCGGCGGTCTCGTTCTTTGTGATCATATTTAGCAGGTTGCTCTGCATGTCGTAAGCTCTCTCCTTGTGCAGAGCGGTCATGAACGCCTTACATAAGCAGGATCACGCACAAGCAGGATCCGCCTTACATAAGCAGGATCAGATTCGTTCTATAGCACAGTTTAGAATGGGTTCCCATTGGCTGAACACAGAAAGAATGAGGGTGGTGGATAGAGCACACATCCCTCGCTCAATGAGACACTGTCAAATGTGTGGGTTCCAAAAACCTGAGGATGAAATGCATATGTTTGAGTGCCCTTTTTATAATGATATTCGCCTCCGCTACCAGAAGCTGTTTACAGATATTTATAGGCATGTCCATGAGGATACCAACTTAACCGTATGGAATGTGGAATTCTGCGATTCCACATTCAGAACCTTTATGAATGGAAATGGCACTAAGTCTTTTTGGAGCAACCTAGCCGACTATCTTTCTACTTGTAGAAGAAGCAAGACAGGAAGCCCTGGACTGCTTAGTGGCACCGTAATTTATCATCCCTTTTTTTCTTCTTCTTGTGACTTCTCATTTGTTAGCTTCTTACCTCCGCCACTGTAAGTGGTTGAGATCTGGGTCCGGCTCTAAGGGGTTTAATACCTACGCCACCAAAACGGTGGTTGGGAGTTTGGTTTGTTTGTCCTCGACACACCCCTGATGTAATGGGGTTTTTTGCTTTGTGGGTGCTTTTTCTTTTTGTTTAAAGCACAGAGTCTCATACACCCTCGCGGTGTCAAGTAGACTTTAACATGTAATGTAATGTAATGTAATGTAATGTAATGTAATGAAGTGATCTCGAACAACGGTGGACAGCTCGTGCTTGACTTGGAACTTGGCGGCGACCGTCACCCATCGCCCGTCGAATACGTACCATAATAGCTTTCCGTTCGTACTCGCGGCGGCAGCGATGCGGTTTCCAAGTATTCGTTTTGCGATGCGCGCTATCTCGTTATGGCTCCCGTTGCACGCGCGGACGTCGTCCTCAATGTGTAGGAACATGACCGAACAACTTTCTGGCTGTGAAGATGAGAATGAGGTTCGTTAAAGGGTTGCAACAGTTGTTTACACCACTTTCCGAAACGATGAGTGAAGCGCAAGCCGCCGTGGTGTCTTTTGGAGACAGATGGACTAGACAATGAGGATGCGCTTGCCGCCGCGGTGTCTTTTGCATGTGGAGTCTGATTGATGGACGATGACAGTGTTCCTCCCTTTGCGTGTGTCCGTACGTACGTGTGTTTGCTTGCATGAATTCATTCATTCATTCATTCATGCATGCGTGGGTGCACCATCATCATCATGTGGTAGCCGCAATCCCATATATCCCTGTTGTGTCCCCTCCCTTCCGATTCGAATCGTCTTTTTTACGAACCCCTTGTTCTTCATCTGCCCGTGGAACCACTTTTCTTGATCTTTACTGTCCCCGCTTTCCTCGAGATACATGTGGAACAAGGCAACGCTCGACTCCCTGAAATCTTCCGCAAACTCGCAGTTCTCGGCGAGGAACGCTTGCACACCGTCCTGCTCCGCCAAATATTGTCTGGTAAAATCGGTTACCTTCTTTGGCGCCCCGGCCTTCAGGTTCTCTGTCCCACTGTACCACGCCACCGCACCCTCGACCAGCCAGGCAAACAGCGCAGCCTGCCCCTCTGGCGACTTCAGTCTCTCCTTCATGGTTCTGTCGCATTGCCGCAGCGTCGCGGTCTCTCTGTCCCCAGGGATGAGATCCCAGAAAGTCACCGAAAAGTGAATTGCTAAAAGCCGCTCAATCATTGCCACGATTACCTCGGACATCTCTGGCATGTGATTTGTTACTAAAATTGCGAGATGTTTTGGCATGACCGTCACCGGGTCCTTGTAAAGTGCCTTTGCCGGGAAACCGTCTCCTCCTGTCAGCAGTTGGACCTCGTTCGTCTTCAGCTTCTCCCCAGACTTGAGCTCGTTGAAGACTGCGAGTCTAGCACCTATCAGCTTGCCCCTCTCTGCGTCGATGTTGCTGCAAACTCTCGAGTCGCTTATGATCGCACAGTTCATCTCCTTGTAGTATGCCCTTAGCAGCTGTTGCAGCGCCTGCGTCAATAGCCCCTTTCCGTTCCTCCCGCTCCCTGTCCATATAGGGAAAGATTCCTTCTCTCACTTCGCCGGTGATTCCGTACCCGAGCAATCTTTGAAGGAATTTCGCCATGGCCTCGTCCCCGCCCATGATCTTATGTATGATCCTGTGCATCCACTCTGCGCGTGCGGCATTGGTCATCATCGTTGTTGTCGCATGGTTGTCATTATTGTTGTCGTACACCACGTCCAGTTCGTTGTGCACCATGTCTTCTGCCACCCTCTGTCGCTTCTGCCCTGTCCTGAGGTCCACGACGCTCCCCCCCTTGATCCCGATCAAGTGCCGATTGCTGTCCAGGCGCTGCTCGAACGTCTCGTCCATGAGCAGTGGGCCCGCGAAGACCATCACGTTCGTCACTCCACGGTTAGACCGTATGTACCGGATCAGACTGACAACTTCCCTTTTCTTCAAATCCAGGTTCGCCACCCTCATCTTTGCGTCTCCGCCCTGCAGTCTCCGTTGCGCGGACTGTGTTGCTATCCACAAGTTGACGTCCCTCAGCGCCTCCTCCATGGCCTCGACCACCACGCTCTTGACCCTCCCCTCGTCCACCTTGACCCACCGGCACGTGTCCTCCTCGAAGATGAAGTAGTCACTGCAGCCTTTTCCCGTCTTCTTCACGGACCCCTGCAGCAGGAAGTGTGCGATCTGCCCAGGCCGTAGTCTCCCTTGTCCCAATTGTCTTTTATTATGCCTGGAATGCGCATCGCGTCATCTGACGCAAGAGCGTGCAGGAACATGACGGACCAATAATAAAAACGTACGTGTCTTGCTGGCTCTGAATATGAGAATAAGGTTCGTTGAAAGGGTCTTCTGCGTTGTTTACACCTTCATTCGAGGATGAGACGAGACGAGAATCCGCCGCGCATCCGTGTGTCATGATTGTACGTACGGGGGGCTACGAAAGCCGCCACGTCATGTGTCGTGTGGATGCAGATGGACAAGACGAGGATTCTTCGACAACCGCCGTGTGTGTGTGTGTGTGAGTATGCGATGCGTGCGGGCGCTCTTTCCACATCCCACCCGTGCGTGAGTTCATCATCGTAGCCGCAAGCCCATGTATCCACGTGTCAAATCCCCTTCGATTCGCATCACTTTTTTTACAAACCCCTTTCTCTTAATCTGCCCATAGAACCACTTTTCTCGATCTTTATTCTCGCTACTTACCTTGCGATACATATTGAACAATGCAACACCCGACTCCCTGAAATCTTCCCCAAACTCGCAATTCTCGGCGAGAAATGCTTGCACACCGTCCTGATCTGCTAGGTACTGTCTGGTGAACTCTGTCACCTTCTTTGGCGCCCCGGCCTTCAGGCTCTCTGTCCCACTGTACCACGCCACCGCGCCCTCGACCAGCCAGGCAAACAGAGCAGACTGCCCCTCTGGCGACTTCAGTCTCTCCTTCATGGTTTTGTCGCTTTGCCGCAGCGTCACGGTCTCGTTCTCCCCAGGGATGAGGTCCCTGAACGTCACCGGGAACTCCACGACCATCAGCCTCTCCACCATTGCCACGATTGCATCTGGCATCTCTGGCATGTAGTTGGTTACTAAGATTGCGAGATGTCGTGGCTGGACCGTTACTGGGTCCTTGTAAAGTGCCTTTGCCGGAAATCCGTCACCTCCCGTTAGCAACTGGACCTCGTTCGTCTTCAGCTTCTCCCCATCCTTGAGTTCGTTGAAGACTGCGAGTCTAGCTCCTATTAGCTTTGCCCGCTCTGCGTCAATGTTGCTGCACACCCTTGAGTCACTTATGATCGCACAATTCATCTCCTTGTAGTATGCCCCTAGCAGCTGTTGCAGCGCCTGCGTCAACAGCCCCTTTCCGTTCCTCCCGCTCCCTGTCCATATAGGAAAGATTTCTTCTCTCACTTCGCCGGTGATTCCGTACCCGAGCAATCTTTGAAGAAAAGATGCCATGGCCTCGTCCCCTCCCATGATCTTCTCGACGATCCTGTGCATCCACTCTGCGCGTGCGGCATTGGTCCTCTCATTTTTTTGTCATTGTCGTCGTCATTATTATCGTACTCCACGTCCAGTTCGTTGTGCACCATATCTTCTGCCACCCTCTGTCTCTTCTGACCTGTCCTGAGGTCCACCACGTTCCCCCCCTTGATCTCGATCAAGTGCCTATTGCCGTCCAGGCGCTGCTCGAACGTCTCGTCCATGAGCAGTGGGCCCGCGAAGGCCATTGCGTTCGTCACTCTGCGGTAAGACATCACGTAGTTGATCAGCGTGGCCACTTTCTTCTTCTTCGCATCCTGATCTGCTTTACTCCTGGAGTCTTCTCCTTCTCCTTCTTTCCCCACCACCACTCCGATGCACAACATCTGTGCGGCCTGTGTCGATATCCATAAGTCGACGTCCCTGAGTACCCCTTCCAAGACCTTGCTCGCCACGTTCTTCACCCACCCATCATCCACCTCGGCCCACCTGCACGTGTCCTCATCGAATATGTAGTAGTCGCTGCATCCCTTCCCCGTCTTCTTCACAGTCTCTTGTAGCAGAAAGTGCTCAATCTCCCCCAGGCCGCGGTCTCCCTTGTCCCAACTGTCCCTTATTATTTTTGGAATCGAAGATGCTCGGTACACAGCGTACCCGCGCGGGTCGTCCTCGCCGGCCCACTTGACCACCGACTTCATTGTCAGCTTCGGTCCGTCATAGTCGGGCCTTCCCACCGTCTCCCATAGCTTCTCTGCGGCGTCCTCATCGTATCTTGGCGACACCTTGGACATGTTTTTCCATAGCGCCTTGTACGCCTCTCCGTACTCGTTCTTCAATGCCGTCGCCACTCCTCGCCATGTGTCTCTGGAATCCCACCTGCTTTTTCCTAGGAGCAGTAGAATCTTCTCTACATGCGTGCTCTCCATGAAGCTTGTCGGCATCATTATCCCCTGCTCTACCTCCTTTGTTGTTGGTGATGTGTTGTCCACCTTTGCCTTTGAGTATCCCGCCGCTCCCTTACTCGTCCTTTTATTCTTCTTCTTCGCCACCGCCACCCTCTCCATCAGCGCCTTTGGAATGTACGGTATCGACTCCAGCTCCCACGGAGCCCTTCCCTCCTTCCATGCCTTCCCCTCAGTGGGCGCAACAGACAGCAGACCCCTGGTCCCTGTCCGGCACAGGCTCTTCATATCAACCTTCCTTGCATCATCATCGACTTGTCGTGCACCGTCATAGTACCCCTCCTCGTCTGCCCATGTCGGGCGCAAGAACATGTAGTGGCGTCCCTTCCTAGTCTCTTGAATGGCACACCTCTGCATGGCCTCACCCACCTCACCATCTTCATCTTCCATCCTCTCCAACCACTGCACTGTCTCTGCGTCGTCCGCGTCGATCACAACCAATCCATCCAACAACATTCCCCATGCCTTGTGTGTTGGGTTGTTGTTCGCGTACGCGTCCGCTTCGGCCCATCCCCACTTCGCTTTTCCTAAATGCTTGTGTTTAGGCGCCTTCAAATCAGTCATGGGCATCAATACTGTTTTTCCCACACTCACCTCAGATCTCTTCAGCCACGCGCTGAGCTTCTGCAACTCTTCGTAGGATGCCATGTCGTTTAATTGATGTTATGCATTCATACAGTATTTCCTTTAAGCCACCCTAAGATGATTGTTTTTTCTTCTCGCGTGCGTGTCTGCATCCATGAATGTGTGTTGCGTTTCATACTAAAACCTGTTGTATTGCCGCATTCTTCTCCTCTTTATTCCGTTGCCTCCACTTTCTGCAGCTCTCCCCAAGCGCTTCCCTGACCTCCTCGCTGTACCTTGAGACATTCGGGTCAAACTTCATGATCTCACGCATCGCCTTCATGACCATACCCGCCTCTGCCTCGCATCTATCCCCCAGTATGCTCTTCACTCTCTCTTCCAGCTCGAAGTATCGTTTCTTTGACAACGTTGATATCCCCTTGTCTCCATTTTTGTTTTTGGGCGTGAAGAACCTAGTCTCCTTGCTCGATGACATCATTAATGTACGAGCTATTATTCGTTTCTTTTACAATAAATTGTTCATTCATTCATATTCATCTATGCTCTTCTCCTCATTATACATTTCCCCTCTCCCTTATACACACGCTCAATCGCTTCTCAGACCACACACACATTCGTCTTCACATTCTCTCCTCTCAGACAGACAGATAGACCCGACCCACACACTCTCAGGTGCACGATGATGGAACACCCCTGTCCTCCCCCCCAAACGCTGGTGGGCAAAACAGACCCGCGCGGCACGTGTGTCAGCAGCGCACACCCACACGCACCCAAGCCCACCAACAGAAGCTAAGCATCAGCTCTATGGCGCCTGCGGATATGATATAATCTCTCTCAGACCGATGATGTGATGGTCCTGTTTTTGTTGCAATTGTTGCACCTGAAAAGTAAACCTTTTCATATTTTTTCTCTATATGTACTTTACTTTTTTGTTGCAACATTTGCAACAAATATTAATATTAATAAGTAAAGATAGGTCGAGCTGGATCACAGGGGGTTTTTGTATATGACTGAATCATAATAATATACCGTCTTTTGTTTTTGTTTACAGAACAAAATGAGCCCTTGTATTCCATCCTACCTGGGGAGTAGTAGTTCCATGGTTCCGTCACTCATCATCCTGTAACACCTCCCTAGACCCGTCCCCCCATCTCAAAACCCTAAATGGATGTCGAGCAGACGCCTGCTTGAGCCTGCGCGTGTCCGTGCGTGTGCGTGATGACTCGACACATCCGCCGCCGCCGCTCCGGCGAGCGCCTAAACCATTAGTCTTTTTTTGCGGACGCTCTCTAAGACAAGGGGCGTGCCGAATCCGGTATTTGAGGCCATTAGAAGTCTGATCAAAAGACACAGACATTGGTTGTCTCAACTCAGCTTGACATCCCATTGTTTAATGTCTTACGAGGTACATTATATATACTTCCTACACGAAAGTAGTAAAATTACACCATAATGGAAAGTTTTTTGGTGTAATATTAAGGATTTCGTGTAGGGGCGTGCCGAATCCGGGTTTTTAGATATTACATACTCAGCAAAACAATGCCGAGCCCTGTATGGATCTATAGGTAGTGATTAGATTACAAGTTCGAAGCTTCACACGAGTCCTCAACTGAATTCCCCTGCCCCACTCCGTGGGTCCCGCGATTCATCTTTCATACTCCCGATATAGTTTGTCAAGCAGAAGTCTGCTTGAGACGACACGTGTCCCCATGCGTATCGAACCACGAGTGTAAACAAGTCATATCCGACACGTGTCCCCATGCGCCTCGAAAAATACGAACCCTGGCCACGCCACACCCAGGCATGTCAATCTTAACCAAGTACCGAAGTACTCCAATTCTTCTCTCACGAACTCAGTGTGTTCGGGAGTATCCAGCGAAATCCGAAAGCTAATTCCGAGGGTGAACTCAGTGTGTTAGGGAGCATCCAGCGAACTCCGAAAGCTGATTCCGAGGGTGAGTTCAATAGTAGCAGTCATCGAGATCTAGTCATGGTTACTTTCATTGCTGCTAGTATTCGCGAGGCTTGCTAGCTCTATGTCTCCACCTGCGAAAGCATTATCCAGTCATGGTTACTTTCATGGCTGCTAGTATTTGCGAGGCTTGCTAGCTCTATGGCTCCACCTGCGAAAGCATTATCCAGTCATGGTTACTTTCATTGCTGCTAGTATTTGCGAGGCTTGCTAGCTCTATGGCTCCACCTGCGAAAGCATTATCCAGTCATGGTTACTTTTATTGCTGCTAGTATTTGCGAAGTTCGCGTTTGGATTGCGCTGGCTTGCTAGCTCTATGGCTCCACCTGCGAAAGCATTATCCAGTAATTGATTGCGAAGATTGTGCTGGCTGCGAAAGCATGAGCTGACCAAACATCCACCCATGTTCGCAGACACTGAAGATGGCTATGAAGAAGAAAGGGTCTATCAAGATTCGGCTCCGAACTGAAATGTGCATGGAGTTCGAGTATGTAGGAAGTTTGCCGTACATAAAGCATGGCAACTTTTGCATCATCGACGAGGATGGTGGCGAGGATGTCGACAGAGAAGGGGTTCGACCGCGAGATTTGAAGCACTCGTCATCTCCAGATTTTCGTGTCCTAATTCTGGAGATGTTTGGTATGCCGCTCCCTTTGCTGGTGAATTGCAGGGATTGCCCTGCAAATGCAGTTTTGACAGTCGATCACTCGACTACATTCGGAGCCTGTAACTGTGGTGTATGCCCACTTAGCATGGCGGCGGGTGGGGCTGGAGGTTGATGTGGTGATGAGGGGATGGAGATGGAGATATATTGATTGAGAGCTATATTGTAACCAGTTGCATCCGCCCATTCTTCGCCTTGTCCCACTCCTTGTCCCACTCCTTGTCCCTGTGACACTCCAGGGAGTGTCTTTTTGAATTTGTATGAGTCGTTCCGGAGGCTCTAAATTCTGAAATTAAAAATTAGCATAGGGTTCGTTCGCCATCCGGTTCGGTTGAATCTGGGTCGGACGACTCCTGCATGTTGGGGAAGGGGATTCCGTATTGTTTGCAAAGACCACCGGGCCATTGAAGAACATTTACTACGTTTTTGAATGCCAAAGCACCGGGTACAGAGCTCGGGACTTTTCAAAAGTCATCCTTAATGAAAAAGGCCGGGAATTGGGTGCTAGGCAAAAGATTCACATTTTTCAAGTTTCGTGTAAGTCGAATAAAGAAGTCTTCGTCGCAGAAGTCATTCGGGACAGGAATTCCCGTGCTTCCCCCTTAATAAAACCAAAAGGGGTGTCCAAGCAGAATCCTGCTTGATACCAGCATCTGAATTCCACTGCTCCGCTACTCGGGGCCCGCGACCCCCCTTCAGAATTCCCCATAGTGTTGTCAAGCAGAAGCCTGCTTGAGATTACAAAAGCCTGAATAACAAAAAAATATTCAGGCTTTTGTAAAATCGTTGTTGTTTTCTGTTGTTGTTGTCCAATGCGTTCGTAGTTCCTCTGGCAGCGGCACGCCCCTCTCCGAGAGGACCCTGATGCATGTCCTGCTGTGCATGGCCATTCCCTGCATGGCCCTGAAGGTGACTGAGCCTGCGCCTACCTGGAGGAAGGCTGCGTCGTCCTCGTACTTGCTTGCTTCTGCCGGGTTCACCCTGCTCATTCTCTGCACGATGCTCCTGAGCACCGGCAGCAGCGAGTCTTGCAGGTCCGTCTTCGCCCAGCAGCGGTCCCGTCCGTACACACTCCCTTGCACATGCATCACCCATGCATCACCACTTGTGCATAAGAATTCGTGCCTAAAAAACACTAAAGAGACATGCAGAAGTCTGTTTTGTACATGTGTGAGTTGTGTGACAAGCAGTTCAGCACTCGCCAGTCTAAGTGGTCGCACAAGCAGCGGACGCACCCTTCTGGCATGTTTGACAATGCGGACATCGAAAAGCGCGTGGCTCTGTTGGAGAAGCAGATCAGCGAACTTCAAAGCGAGTTGTTGACATTGCAAAACAAGCACAAATTCAATGTGAACAACAGCTTCGGTGCATCCACCAATGCAATCGGCAATTGCGAGCAACTCACAATTAATATCAATCAATCATCGACTTCTGTTTCTTCATCTTCTCGCGGGAAAGAATGTCCGTGGAGGACATGCACCCTTTCGGCGAGGATATAGCCGACGAGTTCATTTCTGCTCCTCAATTCAAGGAATGTGGATACAGTCTCGTCAAGTTGCTGCAATTGTCGCACTTCAACCCTGTGCATCCACAGCATATGAATTTCATCATGACTCCCGATTGTTGCGAAAAAGCATATGTGCTAGGTCGTGATCACTGTTGGGTCAAGGTGGATTTCCACACGACACTCTTGGCATCGCTCTGGAAAATTGTGAAACGATTGAAAACCGTGAACCCAACAGAGGCATCCAGATACGAAGACGACACCTCTTTTTTGTTGGGTGGAATGGAATCGATCAGTCTGAAAGCGATTCAGGGTGTAGCAATGTACAGTCGAACATGTGTCAAAATATTGTCAGAAATGGGTGTGAGTCTTCCGGGTGATTTGGTGTGACGAAATGGGTGCCTTCACCAGTCACTCACACTCAAACCCTACCCTCAATGTTGCCACATGTGATCAGACAGTGAGTGAGTCCGCAGCTGAATCCCTCTGCCCCGCTCTGCGGGGCCCGCCCCCCCCCTTCATAAATCCAATAGGGTATATGTCAAGCAGAAGCCTGCTTGACGTCTCCATAGTTTTACGCATATGAATCCCTTCATCTTTTTTAGAGGTTGTTTGTGTGTGAAATGATTCTCTCTATTTGAAAGGCATTTTGATGAGTCCGCATATGCAGACATCTGTTTTAGAGGTTGTTTGTGTGTGAAATGATTCTCTCTATTTGAAAGGCATTTTGAAGAGTCCGCATATGCAGACATCTGTTTTAGGAGGTTGTTTGTGTGTGAAATGATTCTCTCTATTTGAAAGGCATTTTGAAGAGTCCGCATATGCAGACATCTGTTTTAGGAGGTTGTTTGTGTGTGAAATGATTCTCTTTATTTGAAAGGCATTTTGAAGAGTCCGCATATGCAGACATCTGTTTTAGGAGGTTGTTTGTGTGTGAAATGATTCTCTTTATTTGAAAGGCATTTTGAAGAGTCCGCATATGCAGACATCTGTTTTAGATGTTGTTTGTGTGTGAAATGATTCTCTCTATTTGAAAGGCATTTTGAAGAGTCCGCATATGCAGACATCTGTTTTAGGAGGTTGTTTGTGTGTGAAATGATTCTCTCTATTTGAAAGGCATTTTGAAGAGTCCGCATATGCAGACATCTGTGTTAGGAGGTTGTTTGTGTGTGAAATGATTCTCTCTATTTGAAAGGCATTTTGAAGAGTCCGCATATGCAGACATCTGTTTTAGAGGTTTACAACAATTAAGATTACTGGGCGCTGGAGTTGAATGCGCCGGTTCGATTCCCACGATGTGCATCCCCGGGACTTTCTCTTTTCGTATAAGTTTTTTGACATTTTGCCCATGCAGATCTAGGTCGCCCCATGCATGGGATCAGACAGTGAGTCAGCAGCTGAATTCCACTGCACCGCTCCGCGGTGTCCGCCCTTACCCAATTAAGAATTCCCACAGTGTTTTCAAGCAGAAGCCTGCTCGAGATCATGCGGTTTCTTTGGAGGACCGGTCCATAGTGAATGAGGTTGCGAAAACCGCGACACAATGCGCGGCTTTAATCAATTGAATACAAGTGGTCCGAGTGAGACTCGAAAAACGAGTGTAAACCACGCAAAGTCTGTACATATTACGCATTACAAACTCGAATCTCTCTATGTCGAACTGCGACTCATTCAATGCGCGCTAACAAACCAGAATTCGCCCCCGTACAGACAGTTTTAGGATAGATCAGAATTAGATTTTGTTAGATGTACATCGGATTTGTGTTAGATACGCGTCGGTATCACACCGTGCTCGACACCCGACGCGGTGAGATGACATTTTAGAAATTTGGGCCAAATTACACGGTGTGGTGGAACGGTGCGATAAACGTCCCGGACAAAACCACGGGGTGATAAACACGAGAACGGGGTGATAAACTGGGCCAAGATAGCATTATGTAATTAATCCAAATATAAACCAAAAATATTGTATCTAGAGATAAAAATAGAATTACATTAATCCGCGGATTAATGTAATTCTATTTTTATCTCTAGATACAATATTTTTGGTTTATATTTGGATTAATTACATAATGCTATCTTGGCCCAGTTTATCACCCCGTTCTCGTGTTTATCACCCCGTGGTTTTGTCCGGGACGTTTATCGCACCGTTCCATCACACCGTGTTAGAGATAAGGTGTTATAGAAGATTTCTCTGATATTCTTCCGGATAACCAGACGTCAGTACGTCACTAATCAAGATTGGCTCAGGAAAAATGACGAAGGCATCTCTAAAATAACAGACATTGACTGGCAATTCCGAAGTACATACAGTGAGCCCCAGGGAACGTGGCGATAACCAAGGAGTCGGTATTAAATCTGTTACTCATCCAAGTTGGATGATGTCAGAGGACATAACTATACCGGTACATCCACGTACACAAACGTATACAATAGTAGGGATGGTATTAAATGCAAAGCAAGACTTCATCTTCGAGCTCGCAATTTGAATGTTGAATCAGATAGGAGAACTTCTCGCCCTGGAAGCATTTGCAGGTGCTGTGATATGGCGGCTGGTGGGAGAAGAGTGCTACAGAATATGAAATGCATTTCATGTCAGAATGTCGTTTCTACTCAAAGGATAGAAACATGATTATTGAGAAACTGAAAAATTGGACCTGAGTTGGTTGATGAAGACTCCGGCCTGAAGCTGGTCATGAATCCTGATTCCTTTGAAGGATGGAAATACCTTCGAAATTGTATAGAACGATGCGTCCGAACCGCACGATTAAATTAGCGCAATTCAAGTCAGCACAGCCATCTTGCAGAACCGGACCAGAGTGCCTTGGATATATACCACGTACATCCCAGGGGAGTAAAGTAAAACGATTGATGAACACAACGATACAAGGGTCCGTTGAACCTCGTGGCAGCAACACAATGCCGTTATATTGGTGGCCGCGCGACCCCCCCGCTGTCTTCCGGCAGCGGGTCCCGAGCCCCCGACGTCGACGTCATTGCGGCACCATGACGTGGCCTGATTAGGCGCGCCTGATGGATATCTGGACTCCAACTTCGGAGTGGCGCAGTGGCTAGCGTGATGGGCCCATAACCCATAGGTCCCTGGATCGAGACCAGGCTCCGAAACCAACCTAAATATCTCCCTTAGCTCAGTTGGTAGAGCGCCAGACTGTTAATCTGTAGGTCAGCAGTTCGAACCTGCTAGGGAGAGTTACACACCCTTTTTTGTGGTTAGCCCCACTGCAAGCAAACGGGCTGGACACCTCAACCTCACGCCTCGGAATAAATGGTACTACATGTGTATTTTTTCATACAGTCGCCGGCCGCATAAATGCAAGCTGAGAGTCTAATAATACATTGTGTGACAAATGCATGCGGGCCGCGAAAGGACGAAGATTTTGTGAACTAAGCCTTAATAGTTAATAGAGAATATTATAATGGCAACCAGAGATAGCAACAAACAATGTTGGTATCATGGATTACTAAGATTGCAAAATCACAGGATATCAAGGCAAGATAGATCAGACTAGCAGAGTGAGGGGTTCAGTGTTTAGCTAAGTTAGGGATGTGGGTGTCGTCTAGACGATACGAGGAATAGAAATGACTTCTTCTTGGTGTCGAGACGAACCATTAGTGGTGCGTGAGTAGTGACTCGTGCTGAGTTGCTGGCTAATAAGAAGCGGTACGTGGGGAAGTACAACCTCTTGCCTAACGGTCCCGATACGCGAGTCTTGGGGCCGATTATCCCAACCAACAACTTGCGACGACCGAGCGATCCCGATAACCTGATAGGTAAGCGGGAACTTCTGTGGACCGGAGACCCGCTGGCGCTAGCGGGAAGGGCCTGCTAGCAGGTGCAGGAACCCAGGCGCGCGGATAAACCTAGAGCGGAGTTATACCGTTACGAAGATGCATATAGAGATAAGGTGTTATAGAAGATTTCTCTGATATTCTCCGGATAACCAGACGTCAGTACGTCACTAATCAAGATTGGCTCAGGAAAAATGACGAAGGCATCTCTAAAATAACAGACATTGACTGGCAATTCCGAAGTACATACAGTGAGCCCCAGGGAACGTGGCGATAACCAAGGAGTCGGTATTAAATCTATTACTCATCCAAGTTGGATGATGTCAGAGGACATAACTATACCGGTACATCCACGTACACAAACGTATACAATAGTAGGGATGGTATTAAATGCAAAGCAAGACTTCATCTTCGAGCTCGCAATTTTGAATGTTGAATCAGATAGGAGAACCTCTCGCCTGGAAGCATTTGCAGGTGCTGTGATATGGCGGCTGGTGGGAGAAGAGTGCTACAGAATATGAAATGCATTTCATGTCAGAATGTCGTTTCTACTCAAAGGATAGAAACATGATTATTGAGAAACTGAAAATTGGACCTGAGTTGGTTGATGAAGACTCCGGCCTGAAGCTGGTCATGAATCCTGATTCCTTTGATGAATGGAAATACCTTCGAAATTGTATAGAACGATGCGTCCGAACCGCACGATTAAATTAGCGCAATTCAAGTCAGCACAGCCATCTTGCAGAACCGGACCAGAGTGCCTTGGATATATACCACGTACATCCCAGGGGAGTAAAGTAAGAACGATTGATGAACACAACGATACAAGGGTCCGTTGAACCTCGTGGCAGCTACACAATGCCGTTATATTGGTGGCCGCGCGACCCCCCCGCTGTCTTCCGGCAGCGGGTCCCGAGCCCCCGACGTCGACGTCATTGCGGCACGATGACTTGGCCTGATTAGGCGCGCCTGATGGATATCTGGACTCCAACTTCGGAGTGGCGCAGTGGCTAGCGTGATGGGCCCATAACCCATAGGTCCCTGGATCGAGACCAGGCTCCGAAACCAACCTAAATGTCTCCCTTAGCTCAGTTGGTAGAGCGCCAGACTGTTAATCTGTAGGTCAGCAGTTCGAACCTGCTAGGGAGAGTTACACACCCTTTTTTGTGGTTAGCCCCACTGCAAGCAAACGGGCTGGACACCTCAACCTCACGCCTCGGAATAAATGGTACTATATGTGTATTTTTTCATACAGTCGCCGGCCGCATAAATGCAA
Organism: Microglena sp. YARC; assembly: GCA_022414725.1. Lineage (NCBI taxonomy): Eukaryota > Viridiplantae > Chlorophyta > Chlorophyceae > Chlamydomonadales > Chlamydomonadaceae > Microglena > Microglena sp. YARC. The sequence goes on along the minus strand of JAJSRW010002151.1, from coordinate 4,494 downwards.
GCTGAGAGTCTAATAATACATTGTGTGACAAATGCATGCGGGCCGCGAAAGGACGAAGATTTTGTGAACTAAGCCTTAATAGTTAATAGAGAATATTATAATGGCAACCAGAGATAGCAACAAACAATGTTGGTATCATGGATTACTAAGATTGCAAAATCACAGGATATCAAGGCAAGATAGATCAGACTAGCAGAGTGAGGGGTTCAGTGTTTAGCTAAGTTAGGGATGTGGGTGTCGTCTAGACGATACGAGGAATAGAAATGACTTCTTCTTGGTGTCGAGACGAACCATTAGTGGTGCGTGAGTAGTGACTCGTGCTGAGTTGCTGGCTAATAAGAAGCGGTACGTGGGGAGTACAACCTCTTGCCTAACGGTCCCGATACGCGAGTCTTGGGGCCGATTATCCCAACCAACAACTTGCGACGACGAGCGATCCCGATAACCTGATAGGTGAGCGGGAACTTCTGTGGACCGGAGACCCGCTGGCGCTAGCGGGAAGGGCCTGCTAGCAGGTGCAGGAACCCAGGCGCGCGGATAAACCTAGAGCGGAGTTATACCGTTACGAAGATGCATATAGAGATAAGGTGTTATAGAAGATTTCTCTGATATTCTTCCGGATAAACCAGACGTCAGTACGTCACTAATCAAGATTGGCTCAGGAAAAATGACGAAGGCATCTCTAAAATAACAGACATTGACTGGCAATTCCGAAGTACATACAGTGAGCCCCAGGGAACGTGGCGATAACCAAGGAGTCGGTATTAAATCTATTACTCATCCAAGTTGGATGATGTCAGAGGACATAACTATACCGGTACATCCACGTACACAAACGTATACAATAGTAGGGATGGTATTAAATGCAAAGCAAGACTTCATCTTCGAGCTCGCAATTTGAATGTTGAATCAGATAGGAGAACCTCTCGCCCTGGAAGCATTTGCAGGTGCTGTGATATGGCGGCTGGTGGGAGAAGAGTGCTACAGAATATGAAATGCATTTCATGTCAGAATGTCGTTTCTACTCAAAGGATAGAAACATGATTATTGAGAAACTGAAAATTGGACCTGAGTTGGTTGATGAAGACTCCGGCCTGAAGCTGGTCATGAATCCTGATTCCTTTGATGAATGGAAATACCTTCGAAATTGTATAGAACGATGCGTCCGAACCGCACGATTAAATTAGCGCAATTCAAGTCAGCACAGCCATCTTGCAGAACCGGACCAGAGTGCCTTGGATATATACCACGTACATCCCAGGGGAGTAAAGTAAGAACGATTGATGAACACAACGATACAAGGGTCCGTTGAACCTCGTGGCAGCAACACAATGCCGTTATATTGGTGGCCGCGCGACCCCCCGCTGTCTTCCGGCAGCGGGTCCGAGCCCCCGACGTCGACGTCATTGCGGCACGATGACGTGGCCTGATTAGGCGCGCCTGATGGATATCTGGACTCCAACTTCGGAGTGGCGCAGTGGCTAGCGTGATGGGCCCATAACCCATAGGTCCCTGGATCTAGACCAGGCTCCGAAACCAACCTAAATGTCTCCCTTAGCTCAGTTGGTAGAGCGCCAGACTGTTAATCTGTAGGTCAGCAGTTCGAACATGCTAGGGAGAGTTACACACCTTTTTTGTGGTTAGCCCCACTGCAAGCAAACGGGCTGGACACCTCAACCTCACGCCTCGGAATAAATGGTACTACATGTGTATTTTTTCATACAGTCGCCGGCCGCATAAATGCAAGCTGAGAGTCTAATAATACATTGTGTGACAAATGCATGCGGGCCGCGAAAGGACGAAGATTTTGTGAACTAAGCCTTAATAGTTAATAGAGAATATTATAATGGCAACCAGAGATAGCAACAAAACAATGTTGGTATCATGGATTACTAAGATTGCAAATCACAGGATATCAAGGCAAGATAGATCAGACTAGCAGAGTGAGGGGTTCAGTGTTTAGCTAAGTTAGGGATCGTGGGTGTCGTCTAGACGATACGAGGAATAGAAATGACTTCTTCTTGGTGTCGAGACGAACCATTAGTGGTGCGTGAGTAGTGACTCGTGCTGAGTTGCTGGCTAATAAGAAGGCGGTACGTGGGGAAGTACAACCTCTTGCCTAACGGTCCCGATACGCGAGTCTTGGTGCCGATTATCCCAACCAACAACTTGCGACGACCGAGCGATCCCGATAACCTGATAGGTGGAGCGGGAACTTCTGTGGACCGGAGACCCGTGGCCGCTAGCGGGAAGGGCCTGCTAGCAGGTGCAGGAACCCAGGCGCGCGCGATAAACCTAGAGCGGAGTTATACCGTTACGAAGATGCATATAGAGATAAGGTGTTATAGAAGATTTCTCTGATATTCTTCCGGATAACCAGACGTCAGTACGTCACTAATCAAGATTGGCTCAGGAAAAATGGACGAAAGGCATCTCTAAAATAACAGACATTGACTGGCAATTCCGAAGTACATACAGTGAGCCCAGGGAACGTGGCGATAACCAAGGAGTCGGTATTAAATCTATTACTCATCCAAGTTGGATGATGTCAGAGGACATAACTATACCCGGTACATCCACGTACACAAACGTATACAATAGTAGGGATGGTATTAAATGCAAGCAAGACTTCATCTTCGAGCTCGCAATTTGAATGTGAATCAGATAGGAGAAACTCTTCGCCCTGGAAGCATTTGCGGTGCTGTGATATGCGGCTGGTGGGAGAAGAGTGCTACAGAATATGAAATGCATTTCATGTCAGAATGTCGTTTCTACTCAAAGGATAGAAACATGATTATTGAGAGAAACTGAAAATTGGACCTGAGTTGGTTGATGAAGACTCGCTGGAAGCTGGTCATGAATCCTGATTCCTTTGATGAATGGAAATACCTTCGAAATTGTATAGAACGATGCGTCCGAACGCGCACGATATAAATTAGCGCAATTCAAGTCAGCACAGCCATCTTGCAGAACCGGACCAGAGTGCCTTGGATATATACCACGTAACATTCCCAGGGGAGTAAAGTAAGAACGATTGATGAACACACGATACCACAAGGGTCCGTTGAACCTCGTGGCAGGCAGACCACACAATGCCGTTATATTGTGTGCCGCGCGACCCCCCGCTGTCTTCCCGCGCAGCGGGGTCCCGAGCCCCCGACGTCGATTCCGTCATTGCGGCACGATGACGTGGCTGATTAAGGCGCGCCGATGGAATCGGACTCCAACTTCGGAGTGGCGCAGTGGCTAGGCGTGATGGGCCCATAACCCCATAGGTCCCTGGATCTAACCATGGCTCCGAAACCAAACCTAAATGTCCCCTTTAGCTCAGTTGGTAGAGCGCCAGACTGCTTAATCTGTAGGTCAAGCAGTTCGAACCTGCTAGGGAGTTACCCCCTTTTTGGTGGTTAGCCCCACTGCGGAAGCAAAGGGCTGACACCTTCAACCTCACGCTGGGAAAATGTACTACATGTGTTTTTTTCATACAGTCCGCCGGGCCGCATAAATGCAAGCTGAGAGTCTAATATCATTGTGTGACAAATGCAATGCGGCCGGCGAAAAGGAACGAAGATTTGTTGTGAACTAAGCTTATAGTTAATAGAGAATAATATACATGGCACCAGAGATAGGCAACAAACAAATGTTGGGTATCATGGATTACAAGATTGCAAAATCTAGGATATCAAGGCAAAGAATAGATCAGACTGCATGTGAGGGGTTCAGTGTTTGAAGTATAGGGGGGATGGGTGTGTCGTCTAGACGATACGAAATAGAAGACTTCTTCTGTGTCCGAGACGAACCATATTAGTGTGCGTGAGTAGTGCTCGTGGCTGAGTTGTCCTTGGCTAATAGAAGCGGTATTGTGGGGAAGTACAAACCTCTTGCCTAAACGGTCCCGATACGCGATCTGGTGCCTATTAAATCCCAACAACTTGCGACGAGAGTCGTCCCGATAACCTGATAGGTGAAGCGGAACTTCTGGGACGGGGACCGCTGGCGCTAGCGGAAGGGCTGGCTAGCGTGCAGGACCAGCGCTGCGGATAAACCTAAGCGGGTGAATTCCGTTACGAAGATCATATAGAGATAGAAGTGTTATAGAATTTCTGATATTCTTCCCGGATAACCAGATACTATACGTTCACTAATCAAGAATGCTCAGAAAATGAGAAGGCATCTTAAAAATAACAAGAACATTGACTTGCAATATGCGAGTACATGACAGTGAGCAGGAACGTGCGATACGCAAAGGAGTCGGTATTAATCTATTACACTCAATTGATGATGTCAGAGACATAAATATGCCGGTACATCCACGTACTGAGACAACTATACAATGTAGGGATGGTATTAAATGCAAAGCAAGACTTCTCTTCGAGCTCGCAATTATGAATTTGAATCAATAGGGAACCTCTGCCCTGGAAGCATTTGCAGGTCTGTCATATGCGTGGTGGAGAAGAGTGCTAACAGAATAGAAATGCATTTAGTCAGAAGTGT